>JAPKLW010000241.1:18489-104231 GCA_026898455.1 Plectranthus barbatus | reverse complement strand
GCTTTGAAAGCTGTAATTTCCCCATTCGATCCTTTCTTTCTTTTGTATACCCATTTGCACCCTATGGCTCGATGACCATCTGGCAAATCAGTTTTCTGGTATACATCCATAGCAGTAATGGATTATATTTCAGAATCCATGGCGATCAGCCATTTGTCCGCATCTTTATCAGATACCGCCTCGTCATATGTCCAGGGGTCGGTATCATCTAGTCCGTTTTCCGGGATCAAGTCAGAAGACTCTCCCACGAACATATACCTTTCGGGTTGGTGACTAACCCTCCCACTGCGACGAGGCATCTGAGCTGTGTCAGTAGTTGGCACAGTACGCGTTTGTCCCATACCTTGCATTAGTGGCAGTGTTGGTACATTCTCACCTGTTACAGGTGGATTTACCACTACACTGGGTTTTCCTGATGGAATTGCTTCTTTATTCTCAAGCTCGTGGAGAATAATTTCACTCTTGGATCTGTGGTTTCTTACATATTCGTCCTCCAAGAATCTCGCGTTGGTACTGACAACGACTTTCTGATTCTCTGGACAATAGAAGTAACCACCTTTCGTTTGCCTGGGATATCCTACAAACAGCATCAGCTTGCCCCTGCTTTCTAACTTATCAGGTTCCTTTGTCAGCACATATGCTGGACAACCCCAAACCCTCACTCTGTTCAAACTTGGCTTTCGCCCATACCAGAGTTCCAGAGGTGTTTTAGGAACTGATCTAGAAGGTACCAGGTTAAGCAAATAGGCCGCTGTTTCCAAGGCATACCCCCAAAACGAAATCGGCAAGCTTGCATAACTCATCATCGACCTGACCATTTCCAAGAGAGTTCTATTTCTTCTTTCCGCTACACCATTTTGTTGAGGGGTTCCCGGTGCAGTCCATTGGGATGTAATCCCATTGTCTGACAAGTACTGCAAGAACTCGTTGCTGAGGTATTCCCCACCACGATCTGATCGTAGTGTTTTGATAGTCTTACCAAGCTTCTTTTCTACCTCAGTCCGGAATTCTTTGAATTTCTCAAAGCATTCAGACTTATGGCGAAGCAAATAGACATATCCGAATCTTGAGTAATCGTCAATGAATGTGGCGAAATACTCATAACCTCCACGAGCTTGCGTGGATA
Source organism: Plectranthus barbatus (assembly GCA_026898455.1). Classification (NCBI taxonomy): domain Eukaryota; kingdom Viridiplantae; phylum Streptophyta; class Magnoliopsida; order Lamiales; family Lamiaceae; genus Plectranthus; species Plectranthus barbatus. The sequence continues at coordinate 103,105 of JAPKLW010000241.1, read as the reverse complement.
TTGGTCCACATAAGTCAGAGTGGATCAATTGTAACACATCCTCTGCTCGAGACTGACTTGCCTTGAAAGGCCTGGTCGTCATCTTTCCTTCTATACAGGACTCACAGATTGGATGCGGTACCACTTGGAAGGACTCCAAGAGCCCATCGCATGCTAATCTTTTAATCCTCTTTAGATTGATGTGACCTAGTCTCAAGTGCCAGAGATATGTTTGATCCTCATCGGAAGAAAACTTTCTCTTTAAATGATTATTATTATTATATGAGTTTGCAACATTCACGGAAGTTTTATGCATACAATCAATGATATAGAGAGAGTCAATCAGTTTGCCATGACAGATTACACCGTTATTACCAATGATAGAAACTCCACTATCAAAAATAACTGAATATCCATCAGAAAATAACTTGGAAACTGAAACTAAGTTCCGCCAAAAAACCGGCACATATAAAACATCTCTCAAAATCAGAACATTGTTTTCAAAGCATAAAGTAAAATCTCCAATGGCTACTGCTGAGACTCGTTCTCCGCTGCCCATTGAGATGGTAATCTCGTCATGCTTCAACTGCCTTGTCGGCCTGAACCCCTGCAAAGTATAACAAACATGGTCAGTAGCTCCAGTATCCACTACCCAAGAATGGGTAGAAACTGATGCTAAACATTTTTCCGTTATAAATGCACATGACGTACCTTGTCTACCCGTGCTAGGCACTAGACAATCTACTTCACTTCGCTTGCGTTTGCATGGCCTTGTGATAGCCTCTGCCTGATCAGTCTCTTCTAACCGCTTAAGCAATTCTTTTGCCTCAATCATAGTCTTGTCAAAGACCTTCATGAACTGAGCAAATTCTGAAGCTTTCTGGTCAGATTCCCATCGTTCTAGTGCCAAGAGTAACTCTGGAAGAGTGTACTTGCACCTGGCACCAAGGGACTCGACGAAATCACCATAAGAATCAGAGAGAGAGTGCAGGACGATATTGACTTTAGCCCGACTAGTAATTCGTCCACCTCTCTTTCTGTACCTCCTCATGATTTCCATCATGCTGTCAAGATGCAGAGACAACGAACTCCCATCAGTCATCTTCTTGCAGACCAGGTCTTCCACAAGACTGTAACTGACAGTTCGTCTCACCTTCCCATATACCCTTAGATCCCTCCATATCTCAACAAAAGATTGGTACTGATCGTACTTGAGCCTTAGTTCTCTGGATAGAGTTCTCTTAATGAGAATGCGGGCAAACTCATCAGAGATCTTCCATCTTTCATAGAACAGTCGCTCATAACCAGTGCAATTCCAATACTTGGGAGATAAAGGATCCATATAGAGTACACGAGAATGATTTGCAATGTGGAGTATTTCCATGAAGCAAAACTTCCACTCAGGAAAATTCGGACCGGTTAAAGGATTTGATGTCAAGAGATAAATGATACGATGAATAGACATATCTGAAAACAATAAATTAAAAACACCAATTAAAACATAGTCGCAAAACATTGAAACAGTTAAATATTGAAACCTTATGATAAAGCAATATTAATGTTTCCTCCAATTTGCCTAAGTATTACTATTGCAAGCCACACATGTGGACGTTTACAACAAAACACTTAACCAGACTGCATCTTTCAATTCCAGTCCTTTAATTCCAATCCATGCCCGGGTTCCTTAGACAAATGGAATTAATAATTGGAGACTAACTTAAGACCATATTATCCTACTGAGCAGGGACTTCACATATGAGTTATACTCTGGACAATATCTAAGCTAGCTTACCACCAAAGCCAACCTTCCCATATAAGGACACACCCGATTCCTTATAATAAGGTTGTCTCATTTAATTCAATCCCTAGAGAACTTATGGAAATTCAATACGCAAGCTACACATGTAGACGTTTACGCACGAACTCCCACTTCTCACATGAAATAAATGTTTGTTTTAAGAAATCCTATCTATTAGAACTTATGAACAATAAATTAAGTAAGCTACACATGTAGACGTTTACCTAATAAATTATCCACTTCCAATAAAGGATCGCTTTGTGGAGGTCTTATTAAAATTATGAGCTTAGTAAATTTTTAGTTCATAAGGTTCAATTGCACAGATTATTTTACGTAGCCATAATTATGACATTGCTAAAATTCTATCATGCAATGCATGAACCCCAAATTTATAGTCATAATTAATTACATAAAATAAATTACATAGCATGCTTTAAAGCTGTAAATAAAAGCCGTAAACGTGCTCCTATTATCTACAACATGCTCATATGCTGCGCAATTAAATTAAACACGTATATCATGCGAAGACAAATAATAAAGCAAATAAAAATTGTCCTCGTGGCCCCATGATAAAACGAAAAATAAATCTAACTATTACAAGTTGGAATTTATTTTTTACAGATCTTCGACTGGGCTCCCACTACTTGAATTGAGATCTGGATTTATTTTCTGAACTTGGGCCTCCAAGATTTGATCTTTCAGAAAATTGGACAACTGGGCCAGTTAACAAGATCGCGGGCCTAGGCACACATTGCAAGCCCAATAGCCCGCGAGAACTCGGCCCGAAGAGCCACCACCGGCGAAGCACTATCGCCGGCGACCCGCCGTCGTCGTGAGGGCTCTCGGCATGCACAACAGCCATGCACGTACGTGCATGGATGAAGTCCGCGATACCGCCTCCTCCGGCCGTTGCCCGTTTCGCATGCCGCCGCCCCGGCTTGCCCCGACCGTCGCCCGAACCGCCGTGCACTCCTCTTCTCCTTCACCGGCCTCCGTGACTCGCCGGAATCGCGCAAGGATCGAACCGGGGTCGTGCGAACCACTCGAAAACCCTAGGGTTTTCCGCGTCCGGTCGCGCCCCCAGCCGACGTCCCAGCCCGCGTCCCCGACCACCGAGCCACCGCCGACACCACCTTGCCCCGCCTGCCGACGCCGACCGAGGGAGGAGGACGGCCGCCGGCGTGCACAGTGCCGCGCAGGGCTGCTGCGCGCGCGCGCGCGAACCCTAGGGTTCCGCCGCGTCGCGCGCGCCCCCCGCGCGCCTGTCCCGCACGCCGCTGCGTCCCGCCGCCCCTGCTCGCCGCCCCTCGCGTCGCCGGCCTGGCCTGGAGCCCCGCGCGGTCTGTGCGCGTGTGCGCGCGCGCGGCGCGTGCGAAACCCTAGGGTTTCAGCGCCGCTGCTGCCGCCGCCGTGCACCGCCACCGCACGCCGTCCCACCGTGCGCCGCCGTCGACGGCCGTGCATGGCCCCAGCCATGCCGGCCCTGTCGCGTGTTGTCGCGCGGTTGTGCGTTCTTCGTGTTCTTCGTTCTTCGTGTTCTTCGTTCTTCGTGTTCTTCGTTCTTCGTTTTACAGATTTAATTTTTGAAAATAAAATTACATGGAATAATTCTAATTACATTCTAAAAATTCTAATCTAACCACGGATTTATCTCGTGGGTGAAAAACGAATCCATATAAATGGGCGGATTAACCCGAGGAACCACGAGGACGAAAAACATTAAATCAATCCATAAACCATCCATTGCATGCAATCAATAATAACAATCATGCATGTTCATAGGCAATATTATTTCTCCGATAGAGCCAATTAATTAAACCTGGCTCTGATACCAATTGAAGGGATTCGTGAACTGAATCACGAAGTCCGTTTGCCAATGATCGTTAATTGGAATATCAAAAATAAATTGTTATGCCTATGAACAATCCTAGCATGCTCCTATATTATTATGCATAAGAAGGTTATGCGGAATACCTGGATTGAAGAACGATGAAGAACGCGTGCGTAGAGATGCCCTTTCGATCTTTCCCACGCACCAAGATTTAATTTCCTAACAGATTGAGGAAATTAATCTTAAGAAAATAAATAATTATTTTTGAAAATTAAGAGGAGAGAGAAGAAGAATCCTCCTGATCTGATCTTCTGATCTGTATCCCAACTCGATCTGAAAATCTGGTGAAGATTCTCTATCAGATCCTTTGCCCGGTTGAGAAGCAGAATTTCCTCCTCGTATCAAGAACTCACTCGATCACCACAGCTCCCAATGCTCTGGTTTGCTGTGTGCAACTTGTGATCTTATGAGAAGTAGGTGCATTGAGTTCTGAGGTACTGAGGCCTATTTATAGGAAATTCTTAGCTTCTATTGGGCTTGAGTTATCATGGGCCAGACCAGGGACCAGAATGCAAATAGCAAATAAGGCCTATCAATTAATTAATTCTCATATTCAACCCAGAATATAATTAATTAATTAATATTGATTCATGCCACCAGAGAATCAATACTGTCCTACCTATTTGCTACCACGTTTGAGGAACGGGTTGCAATGGACTCGGTTTATCCCCACATTTAAGGTTACAGACATTCGTTAATTAATTTAAGCTCTGACAAGCTATTTAATTAATTAACATCTTTAATTCCTGAATCAATCCACTCAAACCTTTTTCACTTATGCTTGAACTTAATCATCCTGCAGGACTTTAGCATAACGAACCTTTTGAACTGTTCAGGGAATGTCACCATCCTATACTGGATGTGGTTACCTAGTTCAGATACCAGACAGTCATACACAGATTGATGTCACCCAAGACTGCAGAAGAACAGGTTCTACTAGAACCTTTTCTACAACTCAAAGTGACATACAATATATGTATACTTCTGTATCCTCATATAGGTTTAAGATTCCATCGAGTCATAAAGATCTAGATTCTTTTAATGTCAGATAAAAGAATCGATCTCGACTTAGGTCCTCATCAATGTGTACCCCACACCAGCATACCAAGACATCCAAGATAAGATGCTTATCCGCATATGCTGCAGCCTACACCGACAGTTTATCCTGGAACTGTCTCAGCTGTGATGACTATTTATATCTCGCTAGGTCAAACGATCCATACGATCTTCCGTGATCTTCTACACACCATATGATCTCCCTATCGACGAGATAAGAGGACAATTGTGTTTGCGACACATGTTTGTTAATTCAGACAGGAGATGAACATACAACAATTATGATTCCCAGTATATTAACCAATAAACCTTGTACATAATATACCAATCATAATGCTTTCAGTATATAAATCCATCACTGACCACCGAAGCTTTCGACACAAGGCACCCACAGATGATCCCCACTCGAATTGAGGGCTTCCCATATCTTTTAGAGTCTACACCAACAATTCTCCACCTTATGCTCAATATCACCTCAACTTTAGCACCTCCTAAGTACTTCGAGTTATCCAACAATTTTGATCAGCCTTAGTAGTACTCAAACTTAGTACTACCTCAATGATCATATCTGTAGAGTTTATCGAGGTCATTTTACATTGTGTAACAACACTTACCTAGTCAAACTCTTCCTCGTATACAAAAAATTCTGCATAGTCTAAGTCTACGAACCCTATGACTGCAAGAAACTCGTGCCAGTCACTTTGACTGCGAGCAACTCGTACCAATCCTTTTGGCCGCAAGCTTCAAACAAGTCCCTTTGACTGTGAGCTTCGAACTGGAACTAATGCCTCTAATAGCGAGCTTCGTACTCGTACCAGTCACTTTGACTATGAGGCTTTGAACTCGTACCAGTTTTTTTGATTGCGAGCTTCACGCTTGTCCCAGCCCCTTCGAAGAATAAACTTCTTCTAAATATTCCTTGAACATGCAAAAAGTTGCTTTATCGAACCTGATCGACTCCAATGAACATCGAGAGCCCTGGTCCATTGAATCTTGTCTACACTAGCAAACCTCGATATTCCTGCTCCATCAAACTTGACTCTTCACTCCAACGATCCTCGAGAGCCTTGCTCTGTGAAAATTGGTCTACACAAGCAAACCACAAAAGCCCTTCTCCATCAAATTTGGTTCTTTGTGGGCTGCGAGCCATCTCAGCCTCCCCCACACCATACTGCTTCTTGTATGATATGTACAAGATGAATTAGTATACAATTCAAGGTTAAGCTCAAAACTTTAATTGCTGATTGTTCTCTCTACACCTTTTGCACCTCTGTATCTCCTAGGCTTAATCTCCGAGAATGATGATCTCTCTCCAATGCATCCTTCTCTGTTGTTTCGTCGTCTTGTTGTTAAACATAGACTCCTCTTTCAAGGTATCTGCCACGCTTTGTTGCAAAGCACTACTCGCATCTTCAACCTCCCCAAATCGAAGTCATTCAATCATGTGAAATGCTCTACCTCAAATATTGGCTAAACTTACTACAATCACTTTGTCCATGTGTTCGTTCCACGTCCACCACACCAATTTGTTATGAATTGAAGCAATGGCAAACATAGATAACAAACAAAAAATAAAGAACACAAAGATTTATAGTGGTTCAAGCGTAAGTTCTACGTCCACTCTCTAGGCCTACCCAAATGATATGTATTATTCAAGGTGAAAAAACAAAATTACACGGTTACAGAGTTATCAGGGAACACAAACCCTACACTACCTCTAGACTAACTAGTTTCTACTAGCAACTACATTGTGTTTTGGGCAAGTTTACAGTGGTAGGTAGCAGGAGTATTTGTATTTATAAGGATAGATTCCTAGATACATAAGGAAATCAATTCAAATATGGTAAAAATATCTAAATCTTATTCTATTTAAAATAGATTATGAGAGAAATTCTGAAATAGCAAGTTTGACTATTTCACTCCCAAAAATAACAACTCTTATGAAAAAATACACAATATAACAAAATTTGTGTAAATGCCCCTACTTTTCATAATTCAAATCAGAGTAGTATCAATTTATTGTTTTTTCCGAAAAATATAAAACTTCTATCACCTTAATGATTTTAAAAATTAAATAATTTAATGATTTAATTTATTTACATATGAGTATTTCAATTGACCAATTTTATTGAAGTTATTTTTAAATCGTGTTTTAGGGATTTTTGAATTGATGAATTGAATAAAAAAAATCGAATTATTACGGGCATGGATTTAGATTGCAATCAAATTTGAATAATTTTAATTGGAAAATACGGATGTAAATTGGAATTGCTATTATTACAAATTATTAAGATAATTCGAGTTAAAATTTAAACAATTATAAGTAAAATTCGAATGTCATTTCAAATTAAAAGTCAATTTGAGTTATTTCAAAGGTATTGCGGTATTATTATTTCGTTTTATTATTAAATGGTGGCGTGCATTCTTATTTTTATAGTAGAAATAACGTTTGTGAATTAAAATTAACTAAAGGGATGTGAATTGAAATGTTTATAATTAAATAGGCAGATGTGAATTCAATTAATTAAGTTTGACGTGAATTTATATTTAATTAATTAACTTGAATTTATTTAATTTACATTAGAATGTTCCAAATTCTTTCTATCATAAAATATATTATATTTAATTATGTAAAAATGGAAATGGATTAAATATATAGTTTGTTAATTCTTACCAAAATCCTCATATTTGATAGTTTGATTTGACACTTCTCTAAGGGTAAATTGGACTCTTCAATCAATTTTTGTTAATTTGTACATTTATTCAGAAGAGTTGCTATTTTTTAGATATACTTTTAATTTTCTGTTATATTAAATTATTTCTTCATAGGTTAAATGATAAGAATAAGTCTTCTCTAACAAGGAAATATTATAAATTATATCTTTTTCATATCTCACTCGAACTACTTCTTATTTCTCTAATATGTAACCATTGAATTTGTCAATCCTAACCGTATATGTGTTAGAAGCACCTCAAGCTCGATTCTTTAACATTAGTAATGTATTTTTCTGTCTGTTGTCGGTAGCAAAGTTTTTTTTTATTATTAATTTCTTAATCCACACAATGAAATGGATATTATTTCTTATATTATATATTAATTCTTGATATATATCAAAAGAGAAATCTCAAGCTCGATAATTCTTTAACATTAGTAATGTATTTTTCTATCTCTTGTCGGTAGCAAAGTTTTTTTTAAAAAAAATAATTTCTTAATCGTACACAATGAAATGGATAATATCAAAAGAGAAATCTGAATTCTCATCATCCTACAACTAGGGCTTTGAATTTATTACACATGAAGAGAAGAGGCAAACACATAACTATTATTATGGTTATTATTATTAAAAACGAGCCCTGGTTGGAAAATAGTGAATCAAGGTTTGGCGTTGGCGAGGTGATGAGTTTCCATGTCTTGGGTCAAGTCGATGAAGTAGGAGAGCATTGAAATGGGATGCTCCACATCTTCACTAACCCTCTCATATCCTAATGTCCACGTCACCAAATCAATGTCGTCCTTCTTCTCCACATGGATCGTAACGTCAAAGTTCTTGTATATCTCCAACAAGTCTGATCCCTCCAACATCTCATAATCAATCAGCTTTTTCTCTTCATCAATCAGCTTGATCTTCTGTTTTGCTTTCTTCTCTTTCCCATCTGTAGTTGACACAACAGACCCATTCATTATCTTTTGGCAGGAAATTTTAAGTTTTATGTTACTTGAGAAGGGTCAAGTGCTTACACAATCTAAGACGGAACTTAGGTGCTAATAAATTGGTACCGCATTATCTTTTAATTTTAAAGTTTTGCACATATAAATATTAATAAGTAAAAAACAAAATTATATAAATTTTAATATTTTTTTATGAAAATTAAGAATCAGGAGCCTAGGCGCGCCACCTAGACCTATTAAGTGGCCGCCTAAACCTTAAACCTGGGTTTAGGGTTTAGCCCAAAAAACGCATAACATTGGTGGATTTAGGACTTTCGCATTGGCAAGGTACCCTAGCGTCTAGGTGGCATACGTGACCAAGTTTTATAATAGTGTTTATAAGAGTAGTGCATTCTCGCTCTACAATTAAAATAATTTTTAGTCAATAAATTATTATTGAGCATTATAGAGACTCAACTATATTTTTATGGGGTTAACACATTAAAATAAATTATACATAAAAAGAAAATTTGACAATCTTGTGGGGATGGGTGCGTGACAAGAGTCCGTACCATGGGTGTAGTTCCAGCAAATGATGGTACCAGCATGACCAAATTTACCCTCAATTAGGTCACATCCATGGACTTTCCCAGGGCTGGTTGTGGAGAGATGATGAGGCTTCTCCTTGAATATTTCATGGAACAAATCACCACCGGCTTTGAATTCGACTGCTGCAACCAACTTCCCATGTAATCCCATCTCTCCCAAATTCAATTATCAATTATTTGATGACAATGGAATGTATATATAAATCTTCGATTTATATAGCCAAGGCTCATAGCTCATGGCATGCCCCATTTTTCTATTTTTAGCTCGTTTTTATTAAATACCCCTACCTTATTTTCTGCATGATGGCGGGTCGCTTGTGAAATCAAATGCCATTAAATGTATCGTGTGATAGGTCTTATCGTCTCATCTCTTTATTCATGAACATTTATGTATATCATCGATTCGTCGCCAACCACGAAATAAAAACGGAAATTTGGTCATAAATACTATATTAAACGAGAAATCTAATTCTTCTATATAGCACAAGTAAATGAATCAAATTATTTATAAACTGCTCGAGTGTTGATTCATTTAAAGTTTCATATAGCGAAACTCATCTATTAAACGAAACAAACTCGAGCATTATATTTGACTCTCGAGTTCATCAGCGAGTTCGATAGCTAAAAGTACTATGAAATAATATTGTAAAATTATTAAATTTATAAATTTAATATTTTCATAATTTAAAAGTAATAAGATTAATGAACTTTGTAGTTATAAGAAAAATTAGAATATGATATTATTTTTGGAGTAAATAATTTTAATTTAAAAAAAATATAAATATCTTAAATATAATTTAAATTTAAAAAAAATAGATGTAACTAAGATTAATTGATGATGTTCGAGAGCTCTAAGTTCGATTTAATAATCAACGAGTTAAACTTAAGTAGACAATAATCAACTCAACTCAGTTCAATTACGTTAATTCTTCATGTTTTAGTGACTCTATTACCCTTCAGTTTAAGCAAATACTTGTATTAGTTTGTACAAGAGAACTTTTTTATTCGATAGACTTGTTTACTCCCATTTATATAAATAGGATAAAATCAATGTCACCATATATGATTTTATAAAATTACCTCGAACATCAAATAATAATAATTTTCTCATTATTTTAGAAACACGAAAACCTCATTTCTTATCAAAATTTACTTTTTACTATATATCTTTCATTTAAGATTTGTCACGCCCGTGTTTACCGAAAAATATATGGACAGTACAATAAAAATTATTCGTTATAATTAAGGCTTTATTCAATTTCAATAAGAGTTGATCGCAGCTCAATTTGAATTTATTTTAATCTAAAATTTGTACGTGCATGAGAAATAAATATTTATATTTTTTATATTTATATATTTAAAGATATGGTCATCTGACATTTTGAATCAAATATCATGAAGAGAATTTTCATTTGATATGTTACATAAAAAATTCTGTTTAATAATAAGAAATCAGTTATATATGTTCCTTTGAAATAAAAGATAAGTTTTCATTAGATAAAATAAAAGATAAGTAGAATTAGACAAACATTTTTAAATTATTTTATCCTCTTATAAAATTAATATGCATGGAATACATTTATCCAAAAAAAAAATCATTGAGTAAATGGACTTGTGCCTCTTCAAAATGCAAATATTTAATTCTGAAAACTCTTATGGAAATTTAAAACAGCATGGTGAATGAAATCATGAATGGGTTAGTAATAAATGTTGCAGAATAGTAGTTCAAGATACCAATATATATCTATCATCCAATCATCGAGTAACAGTTAGGAAATTTAAGTTCAAAAAGGGGCGGAGCCAGCCCTCGCACGCGAGGCGGCCGCCCCCACGAGCTTAATTTACTTAAGTATTCTTTTTAAAAATAATATAAAATTATAAGACACGACTCCACAAAATTTAATCCAGTTCCTACGATCCTTTAAGTTTCTATCCGTTTCTGAGTTCAAGTTCAATAAGATTCACTAGGTTATAAAACAGAGAATCCGCCTACTTAGAGGTGAATTTGATCATAGCTCGACTTGACATACAACAGATAATTTCTCAAGGTTTTGTTTTTTTTTTTTTTTTTTTTTTTTTTTTTTTTTAAAGTCAATCGTTAGTAACTTACAAATAAATTGCACCCATGATCATCCCTCTATCCTAGGTGAGGGTTTTTAAAAACTCTATCCATCATGGAGGAAGCAGTGACCATATGTTTTATTTACTACCTCACCTTCCACATCTTGCAGTTAACCTTTAATGATCGATCGTCCCATTCCATTTAAACTCTAACGCAATTCGAATTTCACCATTATTTAACGCAAATCTGCATTTCATTATAATTCACAAACGCATATTATTCAATTGAGAAATTACCCTATAATAGTCTATATTAGTATATATTTCATTATTTTATGTATTTTATTAATATATATATATTGCCATTATGTATTTAGTTTTATTGACATGCATTTAATTTAACTTTATGCGTTTAATCTTTTTAGTATAAAATGTGTATTAGGAGAATAAATAGTTTTATGGTTATCCATTCTAAAATTTAGGAATTTAAGGAATTTATGGATTTATATTGCATTCTTTAAAAATTATGGAAATCTATCCTACATTATAATATATTATGTGATTCTATCCCAATTTAGTCTTAATATTTTGCCAAATAATGAGTTGTTGCCACATCAACCATCCACATCGGGAAAAAAGGATGACATGGATGGTTGATGTGGAAATTAACTTTTATTTTTTTAAATCTAACTTTTTCAAATAAAAAATTTGAAATTATTTATTTTAAATTACTTTTTTTTCTTATTTAAGTCAACTTATTTTTTTCTCTATATTGAACCTCAATACTGTAATGACCACACTCATAATTTATGGGCAAATTTTTTACTGACCCATTCGATCTAAAAAAATTTTTTACTGCAAAACATCTTATACGAGCTTGAACGAATGTCTCTAATTTTGTTGTCACATTAAATATTCTACTGTTTTGATCTTTAAATAATTATAGCATAGTATAGGAATTAAGAAGATAATTTAACGACTGAAAAAATTCATGAGACGTTGTATACTTGCAAATGTTATGAAAAAACCGACTAAAATGATATTAAATTCACTAATCTATTTAATTAAATCTTGCTTGTTTCTTTCCATAAGGAATTTCTACCTTATTTTTGTTTTGATCTCTCAAAGATTGTATAGAAACTACCAACTTAGAGTGTCTCTAGAGTAGCATAGTTCGTTCAAACTTGTAATGTCCTTTTAGAAGGTCTATCGAGTTGTAATGGAGCTGGTCAAGACAACCTGGACTGGGATCTAATCCACCTGCTTGGACTGCGCAAGCGATAAGCTCGTAAACGTACTCACTTATCTATGTTATTTTCTTGTATTTTTTATCTAGTTTTGTTGAGTTAATTAGTATATTTTGAGCATGAGTTAGTGTTATGAGGTATTATGCTTGTTAATTACTACCTCCGTCCCAAAACAATTGTCTGGTTTGGAAATGGCACAGATACCAATGCGAGTAGAGATAGAGGAAATTAGTATTTTATTAGTGAGTGTGCATTAATTTTCCATTATAGGAAAGATGACAATTGTTAGGGACAGACGAAAAAGGAAAACAAGACAATTGTTTTGGGACGGAGGGAGTATATATCTAGATATGTTCGTTGATAATTTATTTCGCTGTGTTCATTTGATGAAATCAACGAAACCCAACAATGGTATCAGAGCCTAGGGTTCGATTTATAATTAATATGTGGTGGTCCCAGATCAGAGTACGTGTAATGTGCAGCGGAAGTATAAGAACATTATTCGCACTCTTAAACGCGGCAATTCAGTTTTCAAACTTACGACATAGTTTGTAAGCAACAGTTTTTAAAAATGACAGTTTGTGTTAGCCAGCAGTTTAGGTAACCAATTTACAGTTATAAGCAGTGTTGTGGGTACTTTTGTGTTGAATTAGGAGCCCAAGAACAACTTATCTTAATAAGGAAATAAATAAGTGCACAAATGAAAGATGGATGTGTTATTTCTGGTAATATTTGAACAGATACAAGAAACAAAATGGATTTTGACAATTTAATCTGAAAATGAAGTAAATTCTGACTGGATCGAACTATATCGAGCTGTAAACCTGTAGCACGCCTATTCTTTCTCTGTAATCCCCTTAAAAGTGAGTCTTTCCTGAAATATATATACCCATTTCAGACAACGCTCCCTTCTTTAATTCCGTGATCTTCGCCAAACATTACTGCTGAATTTATGCCATCATTAATTTGCAAAAGATCCGTTCTTACATAATTGAATTCGCTTTTATTACAGGCCAGCCGGTCGGACTTTTACGGTTCGAATTCCAAACTTCGAACTCTCCTTCGATCTCTCCTGATGGGCCTCTAGACTCAGGAATCAGGCCCATATTTTCCGGACCCACTCTTATCGGGCCTTTTATGTTTTGAATTTATTATCTACCTCAACAATAGCCCCCTCGACTTGTCAAGTTACTTCCAAAAGAAGCTTGGTAAGTCGAGTCCTGGTTCGAGAATATTATCATTTCCAGATGTATGGCTCATCAGATCCTTTTTATAGGAATCCGGATTAATTAGATATCTCATTCGGACATCTTTTCGGCGCGAAGAATCAATTCCTTTGTGGGGATATCTTCTATTCGTACTACTCCGTAAAGTAGCGACGAACGCCAGCGACTATGGCCCGAATCCATAGTACGCAGATTTCAGACAGTTCGGGGTCTGTCTTTAAGCCATATGGTTTTGTAAATTCATCGAAATAATCTCGCGAAATATGAGCTGAATAGAGCTTGATATTTTTTATCGTAGTATATTTAGTTCGAGATAAAATTGGATCATTATTATTTCGAGGCATATTTCAAAACTTCCCGCCAACTACCATGGCATTTGCGTAATTTCCGCATAAATCAAGGGCTGATTGCCAGAAGTCGGACGGTCTCCCCTTTTTATAATGCTTTCTCGGGAATCACCATCCCCATCTTCACTCATCGCTTTCTTCGTCTTCCTCCTCCGATCAGAAAATCCGCCGATTGAGATTCAGGTAACGCATTTTTTATCCCTTCATAATTAATTTTCTTGCTCTTTAACTGTCGTAGCCTCCTACTTCTTCTTCCTTCGCGCATTAAGACCAGGTTTCTAGGTTTTTATTCTGATTTCTCCGATCGCTTATTCTTTTTCCGGATAGGTTTTAGCCCCATCTGCCAATTCCGCTGCCGATTAGAAATACCATGGCCCATGATTCTGATATTCACATTCCTACACCACCCTTCACCCTTTCTCCCGAAAGGGACCTCTCGATTACTCACGCCGTTCAGCCGGATTAGGATTTAATCTTTCAAGAATCGGAAACTTCGCGTCATTCAGGGAAGGAGAAGGTCCCCGACGAAACACCCGATGAACCTCCGTCATCATCCGATTCTGAAGATGACACTCCTATTGCCGAGACTTTCCGCCGTCTAGAGAGAGCCTCAAATACTGCCGAAACTAGCGGACCGGGCCACCAGCTTTCCAGCGGAATCCCATCATCACCTGAACCCTTGATCATTGGCAAATGGACACTCCCAAAAGACTGGTCCACTCATAGGGTCCTCGGGGCCATTTCCTCGATCACTAAAGACGACATTCTCGCCCTGGCTGACTCCGTCCCATGTTTGGGAGCCACTTACATTCGTCCCAAACAAAATCGCCGATGCTTCGATCCCCCAGTTGGCTTCGCAGCCTTTTATACTGCAGCCATGGAGAACGGAGTTGGTCTCCCGATTCATCTTTTCTTCAGTAAGGTCCTCGCCTCATACAACATTTCCCCTTTTCAACTGGCTCCTAACAGCTGGTGTCACTTAGTCGGAGTGTTCCTAGTCTGGATGGATCTAGGATTAGGTCTCCCCACAGTTCGAGAATGGCATTACATGTATAGGATGAACCAATGCCGGGACAAACATTATTTTTACTTTACTAGATGGAAGACAGGACGAACGCCGTTAGTTCAGAAGCCCCCGACGAACTCACCCAATTGGTGGAACACCTTTTTCTTCCTCAAACTTAATGCTTCGCATCCTGAGTTCATCAGTCATGGCGGGACTCCAATAAGTGGGTCTTTTTTTCACGAGTATATTTGTTAAGTGTTCACGTACTAATACATCTCTTTCACAGTGCGAGAGAGAACGATCCTTACTCCCTCCGAGCAGGCACGGATCGATCGTGCATACGATGTCAGCATCAGCGATCGGGAGTGGCCCAAACTACAACTTGGCCGATTTGTGAACGCTCGCCATTATCTCGACCACAACTGCCATATCAACGACCTTCCTGAGAACATGAAGGGCTGAGGAGTTTCCGCTGAACAGGTCGCACAGGCCCTCTGGGAGAAGAAGAGGGTTCGAGAGGAGCTCGAGCAAAAATGTCGGGAAGAGAACCCCCCTAAAAGGCCTACCACCACGTCGAGCCATCACCCCCCGACTCCGCCTCCCCCTCCGGTTAAGTTCATCGACGCCCCAAAGGATACTCGCCATACTCCCCAGCCGGACTCCTTACGCAAAGAGTCTGATCGTAAGAAGGAGAAGGAAGGAGGATCCTCAGACCATCGCCACCGTTCTTCAAACAAGGACTCCGACCCTAAGGAGAACTTGGAGAGGTCTCTGACCAGATCGCAAACAGCCCCGGTAAATGCGAGGGTGGACTCATTCTTGGTCCATGCTCGCAAACTGCTGCTCAATCCTCCCTCCCAAGATCCTATGGCAGGAGCACTCTTCAACAGGCTTTCTCGCTTCGAACAGCGTCAGCTAGAGGTAACCTTTCCACTGCTTTCCTTCTCTATTCTCTTTATTTTCCACTCAGCACTGGTTGCAGGACGCAATTGAGTTCGATAAGATCCACCGCGAGATCAAAGCCTTTGAAGACAAATGTGCCGAGGAGATTCTAAAACTCCGGGGTGAGGTCGAGACTCAGAAGAAGAAGGCTGCTACTTTAGAGGAGAAACTGGATGAGACCGAAGGCAACGCCGCTTCTTTTGCTGTGAAAGCAAACAACGCCGAGGCGGAGCTGAAAGCATGTCAAAGCGAACTGGAGAGCTCGAAGAAGAAGTATGACGCTGACATTGTTGTGCTCTCAAGCGATATTCAAAAGAGGGGGAACCAGCTCAAAGCCATGCACGAATAGCTCATTGCCAAAGAAGAAGAGCATAAGGCTGAACTGAAGTGCTGCCAAGATGAGATCGCACGTCTCAAATCTGGAGAGGGCCTCGACTTTGAGTCCATCATCCAGACTCCTTACTTCGCCGAGACATACGAGGTATCCATTTGCCAAGCCTTCTCTTTCTACGTTTACGTTTTGCTTTTATTTGACTTTACCGGATACTTAATACTTTACATGTCGTACTTACAGACTCTCGCCGAACAGGTCGATCAGGAAATCAGAGGGTAGATATCTTTCCGATACCCTGATCTCGACTTGAGCGTACTGGATGAGGTGGAACAGGTTGAGCAGGAGACCCCGAAGCAGATTCAGAACCCTGATCCTGGCAGCCCCAAGCAGCAGGAGACCGGAGAGGTGGGCAGCAACTCTCAACAGCAGACTGATACCGGCGAATGAATTAACTACCTTTTTACTGAACAATATGCACCTTAAATTCGAACAACTCTTATTTCGTTTACTTTTTTATGCTTTTCCTTGGACAATCATTTATCCTTGAATAATGATACGTTTTTCGTTGTTTCCTTATTCGCATCACATTCCTGCGTAGAGAACCATGAGATTAGGATGGGCGATGCCGTAGCATCGCCCCTCCGACGCTCAAGTTAGTATGGATAATAGCAAAATAACATAGGAAATAAACAGGATAGAATATACTTATCTGGCCCACGATCGAGCTCACTAATACCACTGCTACCCCATGGATTTGCTTTACTTAGAAAAAATATTTCTTTAGATGTCTCACGTTCCAGCTGTTAGCGATCTCCCGACCATCGTAATCTTCCAGATGATATGCGCCTCGCCCGACCACCCGTGTCACTTTATACGGCCCTTCCCAGGTCAGCGCGAGTTTCCCCACACTCTTATCCTTAGTATTCTGAAACACTCTCCGCAACACCCAATCTCCCTCTTGAAAGGTCCGTAGCCTGAGCTTTCGATTATAAATCCTCTCAACTTGCAATCTCCTCTGGGCCATCATCACCAAAGCTCAATCCCTACGTTCATCTATCAACTCCAGATTTTTAAACAACTTATCACTATTGTGTGTTTCATCAGATAATTCAACTCGTAAATTCTTCGCCCTTATTTCAACAGGTATAACTGCTTCTTCCCCATATGCTAACACAAAGGGAGTACTCCCAGTTGCAACGCGTGGGGTGGTTCGATATGACCAGAGTACTCCTGGGAGTTCATCGACCCATCCGGTTTTAAGTGCATGCAACCTTTTCTTCATCGTTGCCATAATGGTTTTATTGGATGACTCTGCTTGCCCATTTGCTTCCGGATAACGCGGCGTCGAAAAGACTAATTTAATCCCATATCGATCACAAAATTCCTGAACTTTCCTGCCGGTGAATTGTGTTCCAATATTGGTTCTGATCTCTTTTGGTATTCCAAATCGACACAATATATTCGTCCAAAGAAACTTTATGACCTCCGGCTTGCGTACATTACGAAACGCTTCTGCTTCAACCCACTTCGTGAAGTAATCCGTTGCGACGAGCAGATATTCTTTCAGGCCCGCCCTTTTTGGGAGTTTCCCTACAATGTCCATTCCCCACGCCATGAAGGGCCATATGGGCACAGTCGCATGGAGCGGTTCTACATGCCTTTGCACTGTTATTTCGAACCTCTGACAAGCTTCGCAGCTCCTCACGTACTCCCTTGCATCTTTTCGCAAGGTTGGCCAATAGAATCCCGCCGATATAACTTTATGAGCCAGAGTTTGAGCCCCTTGATGACTTCCACAATCCCCTTCATGAACTTCTATTAGGACGGCAGGGATTGCTCCATCGGGAACGCATTTTAGAAGGGATCCTTCCAACGATCGTCTATATAATTCACCATTATAAATAACATACTTCGCAGCCGCTCGTTCTATATGGTTTGCTTCCGCTCTCTCTTTTAGAAGTACTCCATCTTCGATGTATCGCAATAGGGGATCAATCCAAGTCCCGACTGGTTGTATCTCGTTTACCTCTTCATAATTTCGAACAACCGATTCATCTACCCACGTTACAGGTACAACCTTCTCTTGTCTTTCCTGTTGAGAGGAAGCCAAATTTGCTAATGCATCAGCCTCTGCATTTTCTTCTCTGGGTACATGCCTTATCTTGAAATCGTCGAAGTATGCACTGATCGCCCGAGCCATCTCATAATACTTTAACAACCGAGGTTCCTTCACTTGATACTGATTGTCTACTTGAGACACTACCAGTTCCGAATCACCTCGAACTTGCAAACGCTGCACACCGAACTCCCTTGCCAACTGCATCCCTCGTATGAGAGCCTCATATTCGGCTTCATTATTTGTGACATCGAAGTTAAGTCGGATTGCTCGCTCGAATTGCTCCCCCCACGGACTCTGTAATTTCAGCCCAACACCATTCCCACTCATATTACTGGAACCGTCGACCTGAAGGACCCACGGTTCATGCCCGACTTCAACTGCTTCTATCTGCGCGACCTCCTTCTCGGCTTCGATCTGTAGATTTGCAGAGTACTCTACCACAAAGTCGGCTAGAGCTTGAGACTTTATCGTAGTCCTCGGTTTGAACTCAAGCTCAAAACCTCCGATTTCCACTGCCCATTTGAGCAACCTCCCTGACAAGCTGGGTTTGGAGAACACACTCCGAAGTGGGTACGACGTAATTACTTTGATTGGATGAGCTTCGAAATACGGTCTCAACTTCCGCGAGGCCACTACTAAGGCTAACGCTAACTTTTCCAATGCAGTATACCTTCCATCCGTGGCGAGCAAGGGTTTACTCGCGTAATGAACTGGATATTGCCTCCCTTGATGTTCTCTCACTAAAACTGCTCCAATAGCATGGTCCGAGACCGATAAATATAATAACAGTCGTTCTCCCTGCTCAGCCTTGAAGAGTAATGGAGGGTTCGACAAATATTCCTTAAGCTGCTCAAAAGCTTTTGCGCACTCGTCTGTCCATTCGAAATTTTTCCCCTTCCGTAGGACTCGGAAGAAACTGTGCGTCCGATCAGAGTACCTCGATATGAACCGACTTAGCGCCGCCAACCTCCCAGTTAATTTTTGCACCTCCTTCGGACTCCGCAGATGCGCCAGGTTCTTTATCGCACTTATCTGTATCGGGTCAGCTTCTTGTAGGGTTTTACCGTGAACCGAATCACCAAAACCAAACTGAACCGGATCGATTTATGGATATTGCTCATAATTAAAATTCACAAAAACCTAGCATGCTCCTATGAATTTAATACATATTGTAAATTGAGGAATTACCGTTATTTCATCGTGTCTGAAACGATCTTTTGTGTTTGAATTTCCAATTTGAAATCAACCACGCAATCCAATTTAATTTGCGGAAACATAAATTAGAGATCTAATTTCTAGATTAAAATCGAAAACAAAAGGGAAGAAAGAAAGAAATTTGTTCTCCAGATTAGATCTTCATATCTGTATCCCGGTGCTGGTCAGATCTACTACTGGTGAGGACTCCGTAGATCTGTGGCTTGAGCAGGACCAGAAATGAAATTCTCCTCCTCTCTCCCTCTGAAGTCGGCGCCTCTCTCTCACTCTCTTAGATCTAGGGTTTTTCAAATTGTGTTATGAAGTGGCTTGGGTTTCAGAGAGTGAGAGGTCTATTTATAGACCTAGGGTTATAAAACCCTAGTGGGCTCCTGGGCTCAATTCAGCACACTTATTTGGGCCAGACCTGGGACCTAATGCAAATAATAAAGTGGGCCTATAAATTAATTAATTCCCATGTCCACAACCCAGGACACAATTAATTAATTAATATAAATTCTTTTTCACCACAGAATGAATACTGACCTACCCCTTTATTACCACGTTATAAGAACGGGTTGCATTAATTGAGAATCCCCATATTTAAGGTTACCGGACATCCATTAATTAATCGGAGCCTCTGACAAGCTCTAACTACAATTAATTAATATCTTATTATTCCTGAGTAGTACCACTCAAACCTTATCACTCGTGCCTGAACTTAATCAGCCTGCAGGACTTTGGCACGATGAATGTTATTGAGCTCCTCAGGGAATGTCCCCATCCTATTACTCGGATATGGTTACCTAAACCCAGTCTCATGCGGTACTACACGAACTTTTGTTACCCAAGATACGGATATACGAGCACGTTACTTAGGCTCTCCACCATGGCAATTCAAAGCAACAGTCAACCCGTGCAAACCCCTGAACCTTCGTTAGGGTTCGGACTCAATCAATATAACGAGATCTTGTATTCACTGATGTCAGACAGACGAATACATCTCACTGCGGTCCATCAATACGCCACCTTTGCGTATCAGCATGTCAAGTAACCAAGACAGACTACTTATTCCGACAATGTCGCAGCCATCCGGACAGAAGTATCCTCATACGTTGTCTCGGCTGTGATCAGGTTCATGTCTCACTAGGTCAAGCGATCATACTGTCTTTTGCGATCTACAACACGCCATATGATCGTCCCTATCGGTGAGACAAGAGGATACCATTGTTCATACATGTACGATTGTTAACAGATAGGAGAAATAAACCGTTGTATACTCATTATAATAAATGCTTTCAGTATACAAAACCCATCACTTCTATCCCTCGACTGGTAACCATATACCCTAAGAACTTTCCCGACGCAACTCCAAATGTGCACTTCGCAGGGTTCAACTTCATATTATACCGCTTCAGAATATCGAAGGCCTGAGCCAAATCTCGGACATGCTCACTAGCTTTTCCCGATTTTACTAGCATATCATCAATATAGACTTCCATAGTTTTGCCAATGAGTTGCTCGAACATTGTATTCACCAGGCGCTGGTAGGTCGAACCTGCATTCTTAAGTCCGAAGGGCATCACCTTGTAGCAATAAATTCCTCTACTTGTCATAAATGCGATTTTTTCTTGATCATCTGGATGCATCATAATCTGATTGTAACCCAAAAACGCGTCCATAAAACTTAGCAGCTCATGACCCGCAGTGGCGTTCACAATGCTATCTATATGCGGCAAAGGGTACGGGTCTTTTGGGCAAGCTTTGTTTAAATCTGTATAATCTACGCATACGCGATTCTTCCCATTTTTCTTTTTCACTACGACGACGTTAGCTAACCAAGTTGGGTACTTCACCTCCCTCACGGATCCGATTTTGAGCAATTTCTGAATTTCCTCGTTTATAGCATCGTTCTTTTCCGAAGAGAACTTCCGCCTTCGTTGTTGTATTGGTCTTGCACTTGGATCCACTTGGAGTTGATGGGTCATTACCCCCGGATCTATGCCGACCATATCCTTGTGCGACCAAGCGAACACCGCGCGCTCTCTGGTTAAGAAATTCACAAGTTCATCTCGGACCTTAGGATCGAGTTCGCTCCCAATGCTTGTTTTTTATAAGGATCGGTTGGGTCAAGTTCTACCTCCAGAGACCCTCCGGTTTCCCCGATTGTTGATCGTACTGGTCCTGATGGGAAATGCTGCTGTGTGCACACTGCCTTAAAACTTGCATAGTAACATTCCTTAGCCACGCTTTGCTCTCCTTTGATGGTACATACTCCATCCAAAGTCGGAAATTTGACCAACTGATGGTACTTAGAAGGAACCGCCCTAAGTTGATGGAGCCACGGACGCCCTCGGAGTGCGTTGTATGCGCTGGGCGCATCGATGATCATGAATGCTACATCGTATCGAGCCCCTCCACAATAGGTGGGCAAGGTCACGATCCCTACCGTCATCTGCACCCCCCCCATTAAATCCAATCAGGGGGGTCCGATTTCGCACTATTCTTTCCTCCGGGATCTTCATCTCTTTCGTCGCATGCTGGAAGAGAATGTTTGCCGAACTTCCATTATCCACCAGAATCCGCTTGATAAGGCAGTCCGACACCTGTAAAGAGATAACGAGTGCATCGTCGTGTGGATGGGCGGGTTCTGGAGCATCTTTCTCCGTGAATTCGATCGACGTATGCGCCGCGGGGGCATGCGCCATCCATACCTTACCGGGGACCTGCCTCCTTGCTCTCTTAGCTGCCGATCTAGTGGCTCCGCTAATCTCAAAGCCCCCGGTTATGCAATTTATAGCTCGGGTGGGAGCCGGTTGCTTATCGGGCCAATTTGCTTCGACCTGCACTGGAGTAGTTTGCTTTTCTCGAACCCAAGTCCTCTATCCTCTGTTTGATAAAAATTCCGTTAATATCCCCTTTTTTAGTAACTCAAGAACCTCCAACCGTAGGGCCCGACAATCCGCCGTAGTATGGTCATGATCACTATGGAAGTCACAGAACTTCTCAGGGTCCCTCATGGATGGATCGGTTTTCATTTTCTGTGGCCATTTCACCTTGTCCGGCATCTGGCGGAGCACGCTTTGCACCAGCTCTGCAGGTTCGATGGTGAGGGTATAATCTGGTATGCAGGTGGTCAGGGTGTTGACATGGGGTGGCCTGCTCCCAGACGGACGATTGTACGGGTGCGGCCGCGTGGGCCGGTGATCACGCTGTTCGTGTCGACGCTCCTCTCGTGCAACTACTGGTCGTCCCTCACCACGTCGTGCTCTGCGATAGGGCTCATCCTCCTCCCATTTAATTAATGCCCATGCTCTATTAAGTGCATCGTCCATAGTCTGGCAGGGGTAAATTGATAGTTCCCGGTATAGATCGGAATCAACATCTAGACCCTTGGTAAAGGCTCGCACCGCAGTGCTGTTAGGGCAGCTTGGCACCGCCATCAATTCTCTATTGAATCTAGACAGATACGTCCTTAGTGACTCTCCAGGTTTTTGAATTACGACATACAGATCATCAGGATGCTTATCAATTTATGGTTGCTTGAATATTGTCGAAGGAACAGTTGATGTAACTCAGCGAACGTTGAGATCGATCCCCTTGGTAAACTAATGAACCACTGTAAAGATGGTCCGGTAAGGCTCGACCCAAAACTCTTGCACATACAAGCCTCACGTCGGGCGCTGGGGATTGCTAACGCGAACATCTTTTGTTTATAGACTGCCACATGATTCTCTGGATCTGTGGTACCATCATAGAGCGCAAAGCTTGGGGGGAGTGAACCGATCCGGGAGCTCGGCTTCTGCGAGCTCTGGCGCAAAGGGAGACTCTGCATAACTTTCTCGCGGGATAGTTCGCTCTGGGGGTGGCAAACCTGGTACCCTTGCGATCAAGGACTCGACATAGCTAAGGCGCTGCTCAAATCGTCGTTCCAACTGTGTCAACGCCGCTCCCCCTACGCGATTTGAAGTCGGTTCCCCCAAATTTGAGTTTGGTCCTCTCAAGGTTCCTGGCGTTCTTAGGTTAGTCTCGTCTTCGGCAGTTTGATTGAATTCATCCTGAAGATCGTGGGCCATCATTGCCCGGGCCCTACTCGTGCTCCCGGGCTCTTCCACTATTGGTTGGGTCGCCAGTTGATTCAGCCGTCGGTTATCTTGCTCAAGGGCCTGGCATTTCTGGGTTATAGCCTCAACTTGAGCCCCCAACTTCTCCATCACACCCCGAGCCGCCTGAACCTGGCTTATCTATTGGGACACATATGGGTCTTGCATCAACGCTGGCGGCGGCGGAGAAAAGGACAGCTCGTTAAGTGGTGTCACGTTGAAGGCTCGCCTCATGTCATCCAATGATCCGTGAGACTGATCTGTCCCGCGTCCGACGGTAGTCGTGCGTTCTCGGCCCGTTCCTCCTTGCAAGCCCCGACCGTGACTTGAACCTCTTCCTGCTCTGGAGGATGTGATTCCTTCAATTGGAGGCACGACTCCATCAGTGATTAGTTCGTGGTTCCCACCTTCCGCCATTTCTGTAGCTAGTGTTAGTGTAACTCTTGTTCTTGGGCCCCACGGTGGGCACCAAATTGTTGTGGGTACTTTTGTGTTGAATTAGGAGCCCAAGAACAAATTAGCTTAATAAGGAAATAAATAAGTGCACAAATGAAAGACGGATGTGTTATTTCTGGTAATATTTGAACAGATACAAGAAACAAAATGGAGTTTGGCAATTTAATCTGAAAATGAAGTAAATTATGACTGGATCGAACTTTATCGAGGTGTAAACCTGTAGCACGCCAATTCTTTCTCTGTAATCCCCTTAAAAGTGAGTCTTTCCTGATATATATATACCCATTTCAGACAACGCTCCCTTCTTTAATTCCGTGATCTTCGCCAAACATTACTGCCAAATTTATGTCATCATTAATTTGCAAAAGATCCGTTCTTCCATAATTGAATTCGCTTTTATTACAGGCCAGCCGTTCGGACTTTTATGGTTCGAATTCCAAACTTTGAACTCTCCTTCGATCTCTCCTGATGGGCCTCTAGACTCAGAAATCAGGCCCATATTTTCCGGACCAACTCTTATCGGGCCTTTTACGTTTTAAATTTATTATCGACCTCAACAAGCAGTCAACAGTTAAACACTTCAACACCTTCTGGGAAGTGTTGAAGGTTTCAAAACACAATTGAGAACTATATGATGTGAAAGGTAAATAAAACTGTAAATGATGCAGGATATTTATAGTGGTTCGGAGCCTTAAATCCTACGTCCACTCTTTGGAAATTAATCCGATAATTCACTAAGTAATGAAGATATAATCCTCACGATCTATAGCCAAATGCTGTAGAAACCACCGTCCACAGCAGAATGGATCACTCGCCTAGGTAGTTGTTCTTCACGCATTCTTCAGTTCCTCGAAGCCAAGTGGCACCTTGAAGTCTTCTCAAAACTGGAAGTTGTCGGAAATGGATTGAGGACAAACCTCCCTTCTCCTTCTCCGGTAGGTGGATGGTTGATTTCTTCCCAGAATATATGTTGGTTGACAGTTGCCCGTGAGAACCTTCTTCTCCTTAGAGAATCTGGCTGTTGTATTCTTACTTTGAAAAGTAAGAACACCAAGAAAATAGATTAAGTCGAAAGACTTAATCCTCGTGTACACAAGGTCACACAGTGAATCTCTGAAGATTCATTAAGCAATAATGCCCCGTGTTCAATAAATGAACCACGGAGTTAATGCTTTCTTGCTTGAGAGCTTTTAATGCTTTGAGTCTTGAATTCGATAGAGTGACGGCAAGGTTTTTAAATGTTCGATCTAATTCTTGTTTTTGTCTCTGATCCTCCTGCCATTTATAGTTGGAGATTTGAAATAGCCGGTAGAGACATTTTGAAGGATGTCCAATCAGTGTCCATCATTTTCTGAAAAGTAGACCTGCTCCTCTGCCCTTTCTGAATCACTACTATGCTTTTTGCAGGGGCAGTTTGTACTTGTTGTGTCAAATGCCGAACAACATTGTACTCTAGTCATAACTGAGTGTATCTTCGTCTCTTATCATTGATTCTTTAATGTTATTCTTTGACTGATCAGCATCTTGCTTTTCACTTGAATATTTGTCGTGAAACTGTCCTGGTCTGAAACTACGAGCGCATCTCGACAGTTTCTCTAAGAAAACTATGTCCACAGATTTCTTTGCTATACGATCCTTGATAGTTAAAAAACTATCTGCACAGTTTTTCGCGTCCGTTACTCTGCACAGTTTTCCTCTTCCTTTATTCTTGACAATTTTCTCGTCTGGACGGCTTCCTTCTCAAAAACTGTTCCACAGTTTTTAACAGTTTTCTTCTCCTGGACTATTACAACTCGATCATCCTATACAAGGATTACATGAGGTAATAACTCTAAGACCTAGACTTTGGTTTGCAGTTTTGACACATCAAAACATCAGATTGAAGGTGGAATTTCTATATCTAACAATTTCCATAACTAATAATTTCCCCCTTTTTGATGTTGTCAAAACCATACCTACTAAGTTGGAAGGAAGATGCAGTTGCTCTGAGTTTACTAACATTACTCAAAACTATGCTCATTCCATACTCGACATACTCTAACTGATCTTCCCATGAATGGGAGAGAAATTTCTTGATTAACATTAATCAGTGTAGAGAGATATAAGTTCTGATCACACTGGAACATGTGAATTCAACTAATAATAAAGGTAAGAGACAATGAGCAGTTGTCTTCAAACCAACAGTTTTATACCTTTCATTACATGTGATCATTACAAGTACATGAAAAGTTAAAAACTGCGGTAAAAGAAGATATAAGACGGTTCAGAAGTTACCCAGTTATGCCTGAGATTTGTCCTTGTCTTGGTTTGAAGAGTCTGCGTCATTTGGCTTTCAGGTAGCAGCAGAGGTCGAGGGGTCCAGCTTGCATGGTAAGGCTTTTAGCTAAGTCCATCATAAATTTCATATCATGGTCTCTGGCTTGCTGCATTTGCTCCATTTGCAATCTGATCTGCTCATTTTGTCTCTCCATCAACTGCAACTGAAGCTTCACTTGTTCATTTCTCATCTCTTCCCCCTTTTTGACAAAATAAAAAATTGTAAGGATATGCTGCTTCATTCCTGTCTCATAACATCACGGTTTAGATGAGGTGCAACCATAGAGATGGGGTTAGAAGACAATGGTCTTTCATAAGCGACGAGTGCTCTCGAGTCTCCGCTGGTTTGGTTCTGAGATGTAGCATTATACAACTCTAGTTGATGAGGAGTTCTGCTGGTTGTTGCTTCTTCCTCTTTTTGTTTGGCTGCTGTTGCTGCTGCATCATTTCTTGCTTTCTCGGCAGCGGTCTCTTCTTCTCTTCTTTTGACTTCAGCAGTTGTTGCTTCTTCGTCTTTCCTTCTCAGTTCAGCTTCTACTTCTAATTAAAAGAAGATACATCAGAATATATGTATATTTATAACTTTCTCATATGTTAATATTCACAATTAAACTTGCAATGTTGTCTTTTAAAATTCAATGGTTACTATTTTTTGCGGATAAAAGTTGAGGTTAATCATTTAAACAAATTAGTCTATTTTTTAAAAATCATATTTTTCAATCATAGACAATTAATTTATATTGTTGTTTCATAAACAACGTGCTATAGTGGTCTTACAATTTTAATTTGTAAATCCAACAACTTTTAAGCGACTTCTAAAATACAATACTTAATATATAGTTGTTTATTTATTTATTTACAATACTTTCGTGCAACGTGCGGGTGTTATTCTAGTTGAATATAATGTAGGATAAAATTCCATAAATTTAAAATAATAAAATAGAATTTCATAATTTGTTGAAATTTGAGATAGATAAATATAAAAACTTTCAAATCTTCAGGCAAAATTTTCCAAACCGGCCCATTAAATCATCACTTCTTTCAAATTAGTCAAATTAATCTAACCTCGCCAATTCAACCAAACCGTCTTTAATATAACTCAAATTCATCACCATTAAATTATAGGAAATCCCATTTTGAATTTGCAATAAATGTAGTTATAAGTAACGTCTCTGTACAACTAAACATTACCAATCAGTGAGCTATTATAAATACATGATTCTTCTGCATTTATTACCACATGTGGTATTTAATTTCTCCCAGTTTTGCGCCGCTTAAATCGTGAATATGAATATGAATATGCACACATCTCAAAAAAAAAAAAAAATCGTGAATATGCACAACGATTTTTCATTTCTCAAATAAAAAAAAGGAAATTTTTTAGTTGATGAACAGAAACTGATGAGCTTACATGTAAAGATGGAAGAGATGGTCGATCCTAAATTTTAGCTTCCATTCGATGTATTCGATTTTGTTTGGATTTTTCATCTTTCCCTGCTTGAATCCAATTGATGTGTTTTCACATAATTGATTTAGCCGTTCGATTTGATTGAAAATAAAAAGTAAAAACATATAGTATATATTCATATTAATTAATTGCATTATTTCTGAAATTATCATGTGAAATTATTTAAATTATCTAACAAAACTATATTTATATGATTTGGTAAATATAGTTTGACGTTCAAGGGATATAGTACTCGACTATATTTGAAGTATTTTCACAAATTAGGTATTATTAAATAAGGATACTTTCAATAATGAATAATTAATTTTTGAAGGCTAATATAATGACATAAGTATCATTACACTCTCTCGATTATATTTATATGGTCTATATTGCTATTTTAAAGTGTTCTATTATATAGTTTAATTTTTTTATTTGATATTTTTTTTCAAATATTTTACAATGCACTCTTTGATGATAATTTTGAAATATGAGAATATTAAATGAAATATAACAAAAAAAGTTTAATTAATATTTTAAAATAAGGACAATATAAGAAATTTCTTTTAATATATTAATTTTTAAAATATTTTTTAAAAACGTGCAAGATCAAAAAAACCAAATTATCCAAAATAATTTTGTTTCAATATAATATTTTTTTAAGTAAATGTACATTTAAATTTAAATTATATTTTATTTCAAAAAATAAAATTAAACTATGTTTCATCTTGTGATATCTAATCGAGAAAAAATATAAATGCAATTATTGCTCCCTGTTGTTCAGTCCACTTACTTTAATTAATTTAGTTAAAACATCACATCAAAGTTTTAGATTTTCGTTACATTTATTTTGATTTTTATTACTATCTCCGTTCAACTTAAATTGTCGACCTTTCCTTTTTTGTCAATCTCATTTAATTGTCTACTTACTTACAAGAAAAATTAATATACACTTAATAATAAAATATTAATTTCCTCTATCTCTTAGTACATTGGTTATTGTGCCCACTTCGTAGTGGACTAATTAAAAGGGACATTGAAGTACTTAATAGTAAAAATTGAATATTTCAAGATTAAGGTTTTTATGCCTTTCTATTTCAATTTCTGCTATGAATTATTTTTAGTATTTCCTTTATTACTATGAAGTTTTGATGTGTCAAACATATATTACCAACTAGTATGTCTCTAGTTAGAATTAGTCCGTACTCGTAATATTCTATTAAGAATTATCGAGTTGTAAATCAGAGCTGATCGTGAGCTTGTTTGGAGTTTGCTAGCTAAAATGTATTTGAGAGGCCATTACCTCTGAAGATTGCTGGCTCACACAGCATCACCAACTGGTGATCCACTAGAAAGGAGTTTGCCCAAACCACCAATCTAGAGATATGGGAGCGAAGACAAGCATGAGCTTTTTGAAACCCATACTTTAAGTAAAGAAAACTTAAAGTTTGCGGACATCCTTCAAGCGTATTCATCCTACGAATCAACAAGAAAATATTCCTTGGACTGGCTCAGAGCCGTTCTGACACATAGCTGCAAAGTCCAACTGATCTCACAAGCAAGGGCGTTGCAATTCAGGAAAAGAGAGACTTCCGATTAGATGGATTCCAATTATATGTAATCGGCTCTAAGATTCAAACCTCTCCAAAGAGCACATATATATAAACACTTCATTCAACTGGAGAAGGTTATTGATCCCAATTAAATTTATCTGAAAGCGTAGAAACTTTGTTGTTTTGCATACTTAAAGCTTTCTGCATTCTCAGGTTTTTAACCATCTTAAACTCTGCTATTATTGGTATTCTAACTGTCTAAGTAAGAAATCATCATGACTATCTCTCTAGTATTAGCTATCACGGGTGCATACTGCCATCTGATATTCTTTGGAAGAACTCAAAGTCCCACGACTAGCAGGAGGTTGAGTGGTGCACCCACACTTCAAATTTAAACAAGCAAAGAAGATCGAAGAATTCAGCGGGATCGCTTGTGGACTAGCATACACGGGCATCTACCAACTAGCAACAGATAATGTGGCATTTCTGTAATACCAAGTTTAGTGATTTCCAGATTGCGAGTCTGAAGAGAGGACGTCGGATGGTTTAGTCCGAACCTCTATAAATATTTTATCTTGTTTACTGCATTCTTTAAGATTTTTGCATTAGATTTAAATACCAACACCGTAAGTGTTGAAGTATATTTGTTGAAAATGACTAAGTAAAATTTAGTTACTCCTCAACAATTACCCAATTTGAACAGTTATCGAGCAAGAATTCATATTTCAAAGATCAACTCCTCAAGCGAAATAGCTTCAATCATTGGCTACTCTATCACACAGATTTTCATTCTTAGTCAGCAAATATCTCGATTATCAATCAATAATTCTCATACAAGGGAAGACAAGTCATATTTTTCCAACACCAACATAAAAAAATAGTTCCGACTGCCCTATGTTCAAAAGCTCCTAAAACAATTCTTGAGACTCTACAATTCAGAACAAGTACCATAAATCAAGAATTCAAAATACTAATTTGAGTGAAAAGCCTTGCAGAGAGCAATTGTTTACATTGAAGCAAAAGAACAAGGATGGTGATGGTGAAAAAAAAATAGAAAACTAAAATAAATATCTAAATAAAAATAAAGTAGTAAATAAATAAAAATAAAAATGTTTCCCTTTTCCGATTTTCATCCCCTCAAACTTGTTTCACTCGAAGGAGTGGACAAGTTTGCAAGTTAGATAGGAAAAGAGAAACAGTACCTCAATCATTCACGGGAGGGTCCTCCATCTCCTCATCGACGGTGTGCTGATCTTGGCTTCTCCAAATCCGCTCCCGAAGTCGGCGCGTGTAGGTGGACTCCGGCTGATAGTCCAACAGGAGGCGCTGCATCTTACTGTCGATGGTCTCCAGCCTGGTGTACACATGTCGGCGAAGCTCGGTCTGGCGGGTGCGCTCCGCTGCGTGCTCAGTAGCCTGCTGCTGCATGAACTGATAGAGCATGGCAAGATCCACCCTGGCAGAGGAGGACTCTCCCAGAAAATGGTTGGTCGAAGCTCCCGTTGTCCATCCCAGAATCTCGCCGGCTTCCTCCTCGTGCCTCTTGCTCCTCGGGTGCCTCTTTCCCCGTGTTGTGTGCTGGTGGTGAATTCTGCGGCTGCTCGACATTCACTCGGTGGTGCTGCCGCCAGCCCTTCTCACGGGTGCGGGTGCGTGGTCGGTGACCGAGGCGGGAAGAGCCAGCTCCCCCGTTCGGTCCGATCATGCGCTGTATGTGGGCGGGGGTGCTCATCAACTAGTTGGTGCGGTGGTGGTAGTCCGTGACACGAGTGAGGTCCGACTGAGGGAGTGGAAACTTGTCCCCATTGGACATCCGCAACGACCATCCACCCTCGCGGGCTGTAAGCGTCTGCATCTACACTAGACATGCAGTGCCAAGTCTCTTGGTCTCTTCAAGCCTCTCACTGTCGGTCAAGTCAATCCCCACAAGTACCGCAATCGGGGTAATCAATCCCCCGCTCTAAATGTTCCCATTTGCAGCCTTCTTCCTGCCGTCTCCAATGGTCCATGATGAGGGCGGCGAAACTAAAGCTGTCATCGGTCAACATGCAGTAAAGGGCGTAGAGCTCTCCAAACCGCACTTTGGCACTTTCGTGGTGGCCGGTGATCGACATCCCCATGCACCGCTAAAGATAATAGAATACCGGGTTGTCGATGGATGAAGCTTTCAACCCTCCTGCAATGAAGTCTCTTCTTGTGTTCTCCTCCGCTTCAGCTGCAATTTGGCGCCAGAACTTGACAATGTTGAACTCCCTGGGAAGAAAACCCATCCCAGTTTTGGGTACTCCCCAAATGCCATCCAGCACATCCCTCGGAAGCTCATAGTACTGGTTCAGGAGCTGAAAACCGATGGTGGTTGGCTCAGACTCCGGTTGGACTGTGTAGACGTGGAGGGATGCAAAGAACTCCAGCACGAGCAATGGATATGTGGGCTACCGCTCGGTCATCCAAGTGCTCCATCCTGCTCTCTCCAGCAGGGTCTCGACATCTGCCCGAATCCCCAGCTTCTCCATTATCACCGGGCATGGGTAGAGGGTCTGTCGGACTCGGAAGTCCTCACCACTGAGCTTTTCGTAAAGAGCCTCCGCTTCTGGGTTAGCAAAAGTTTGTCGGAAAGCCATTTATTCCTGCAGGGATAGAAGAAAAAATTTGTCATCAAGTGTTCATTTACTTCACCAAAATTTCCAAGTACCAACACAAAAAAATATTGCAATTAACTCCATGTTGTATCTACCCATGCAAAATTGATTCAACTGCTATTCAGTTCACATCTAAATCTATCCATAAACACCCCCAATTGAAACAATTTTGACCTATAATATGCAAGTAAGAAAACAAGCAAAAATAGGAAAATCCCCAAACACGCTAGAATCTAAGTTATTCAATTCCATGACTACAAATTCTCATATGGCGAACACATCGACTAGAATCACGACCCATATCGAACAATCAAACAAGAAGTGCAAAGAAATCGATGAAAGAGCAAAAATTTAAAACTAGGGCACGATGGTCCAAATTCATCAATTTAATCCATCAATTTGTCAAAAAGCACAAAATAACGAAGGGAAAGAGTCTAGGAGGCATACCTTGAGTTGTAGTGGCAAGTTATGGGGAAAAATTTTGAGTTTGGGTGTTTGGAGTAGAGAGGAGCGGCATGCGTGTGTGTTTGTGTTGAGAAAAATGAAGAAAAATGGGTTTGAAACCCGCTTACCCGCCTGTCTGAAATGAGTGCGTCGATCGACGTAGGTTCCACGTCGATCGACGCGGACCAAAAACTCGCGTCGATCGACGTAGACCTGGACAATAACAAAAAAACACTGGAATTCAAAAATTAGTGAACAATTCTAATTCCTATTGACTCGACTCGACTAAATTAAAATAACAAAAGTAAGAAAAAAAACAAATTGTTGGGTTACCTCCCAACGAGTGCTTGGTTTAATTTCGCTAGCTCGACAATACCTGTGTTTTCATGGGCGATTCAAGTAGTACTTATCCACCGCACAAATTTGAAGTGGGGTGTAGTACGATTTATGGTTCTTCCCATTGACTTTGAAATTCTTGCCATCTTGACCAGCCAGTTCAACCACACTATTCGAAAATTGGCAGACTACGGTGTTTGGTCCAGCCCACTTTGATTGCAACTTTCCGGGCATGAAGCGAAGATGGGATTTGAAGAGGAGAACTTTGTCACCTGAATTAAAGACATGCGTGCGAATCCCCTTGTCGTGGAACCTCTTAGTGCGCATCTTATATATGCCGTTGTTCCCGTAAGCTTCATCCCTAAAGTCTTCCTGCTCATTCAGTGCCATAGCTCGATCTGCTGTAGCCGTCCTCCAATCCAGATTTAGCTCTTTCACTGCTCTCCAAGACTTGTGCTCCATCTCTACGGGGAGATGACATGATTTTCCGAAAATTAGCTAATAAGGAGACGTCCTAATGGGTGTTTTGTAGGCGGTGCAGTATGCCCATAATGCATCGTCGAGCTTCACAGCCCAATCTTTCCTTTGCTTCACCATCTTCTCCAAGATTTGCTTGATTTCACGGTTGGACAGCTCTGTCAGCCCGTTCCCTTGAGGGTGATATGGGGTATTAACATGATGCTTGACTCTGTATCTAGCAAGAAGAGAAGCAAGCCATTTGTTACAAAAATGGGATCCCCCATCACTTACCAAGGCTCTTGGCTTCCCAAATCTTTTCATAAGCTTTTGCAGGAACTTGATGGAATGGCTTCAACCCATCGTGACACATAATCGACCGCAAGAAGAATATATGAAAACCCATGAGATGGCGGAAAAGGGACCATGAAGTTGATCCCCCACACATCAAAGATTTCAACTTCAATTACCGGGGTCTGTGGCATCTCATCCTTCCGCGAGATGTTGTCGGTCCTCTGGCAACAATCACAGCTCGTAATCCATCCGCGACAGACCTCGTAGATAGATGTCCAATAGAATCCGCTCGCAAGAATTTTGAATACCGTCCGGTTGGCTAAATGATGACCGCCACTAGGAGATGAATGGAAGGCTTCGTAGATTTGATGCCACTCGGACTGAGGCACACAATGACGAATGACGCCGTCAGCACATCTACGCCAAAAGTAGGGTTCCTCCCAATAGTAGAATCTGACGTCGTGCAGAAACTTCTTTTTTGCATATAGAGAGGAGTCTCGTGAAAGTACGCTGACTACCAAGTAGTTGGCGAAGTCCGCATACCAAGGTGTTTTGGACTCGTACGTCACTCTCAAATCCCTAAGAGCATAAATTTGTTCGTCGAGGAACGTCTCTCGGATCCTCATCTGTTGATCATCCCCTTTGACTAGTGGCTCGAGTCGTGACAAGTGGTCTGCGATCACGTTCTCGCTCCCTTTTCTGTCATAGATTTCCATGTAAAAAACTTGCAGCAACAGTATCCACCTGATCAGTCTGAGCTTGGAATCTTGCTTCGCGAATAGATATCTGATAGCTGCATGGTCACTGTAGACAATTGTCTTCGAACCTTTTAGATAGGACCGAAACTTGTCAAATGCATACACTACCGCGAGCATTTCCTTCTCCGTGGTGGTGTAGTTGCACTGTGCCGGATTCATGCTCTTGTTGGTGTAGTGAATCACACAGAAGAGTCTTCCTTTCAGCTGCCCCAAGATTGCCACAACAGCGTAGTCACTGGCGTCGCACATCAATGTGAAAGGCTCACCCCAATCTGGCAAAGTCAAGACCGGTGCAGTCACTAGCGCCTCTTTCAGTCTCTCGAAGGCCTGCAGACACTCGTCATCAAAGACGAAGGAAACATCCTTCTCCAACAGGTTGAACAACGACCGAGATATCTTCGAGAAGTCTTTGATGAATCTCCTGTAAAACCCGGCATGGCCGAGAAAGCTCCGGACTACTTTGACATTTGCTGGCGGTGGAATCTTCTCAATGGCTGTCACTTTGGCTCGGTCCACCTCCAGTCCTTCAGTTGATACTCGATGGCCTAGCACAATTCCTTCTCGCACCATGAAGTGACATTTCTCCCAATTGAGGCATAGGTTTGCCTCGGTGCATCTCTCTAGTACAGTAGCCAAATTCTGCAAACAAACATCAAAAGAGCTACCGAAAACTGAGAAATCGTCCATGAATACCTCCATGACATCTTCGATCAAGTCGTGGAAGATTGCCATCATGCATCTTTGGAAAGTCGCTGGTGCATTGCACAGTCCAAATGGCATCCATCTATACGCAAACACTCCGTATGGACAGGTGAATGCGGTCTTGTGCTGGTCCTCCAACGCCACAACAATCTGGTTATACCCTGAATAGCCATCAAGAAAAAAATAGAAAGGGTAACCAGATAATCTATCTAACATTTGATCAATGAATGGGAGAGGAAAATGATCCTTGCACGTGGCGGCGTTGAGGGCCTGGTAGTCAATGCAGAATCGCCACCCAGTGACTGGTCTTGTTGCGACCTCCTCTCCATCATCATTCATTATGATCTGCATCCCTTCTTTCTTGGCTACAACTTGCATAGGGCTCACCCATTTGCTGTCGGAAATTGGGTAGATCATGCCATGGTCTAGGAGTTTGAGTACCTCCTTCTTTACGGATTCCTGCATGATAGGGTTCAATTGTCACTGTGCTTGTCTCTTCGGCATGGCATTCTCCTCCAGAATGATCTTGTGCATGTAGAGCGAAGGACTGATCCCTTTGATATCCCCCAAAGTCCATCCAATGGCGGACTTGTATTTCCGTAGGACTCGCAATAATTTTTCCAATTCCCCCTGTGTCAAGTAAGAAGAGACGATCACATGGTAAGTATCATTAGATTCCAGAAAAACGTACCTGAGGTGTGCCAAGAGGGTCTTGAGTTCCAGAACTGGCGGATCGGAGCTAGATGACTGCTTTTCCAGGCCCGCGTCGATCGATGCTTGATCTGCATCGATCGACGTGGGTAGATTGGCTGCGATCCCTTTTCCACGTCGCGCTGGTTCAGCCGATGAAAACTTCATGTCTGCTTGTTCTCCGACGTCGATCGACGAGCTTTTGGCATCGATCGATGTGCCGTTGGCATCGATCGACGTGGATGGCTTTCCACTTTTCCTTGGCTTGTTCTGGCTGTACCGGCTTGGTAGTTGCTCTCTGTTATTCTCCTTTTCCCGAGTTATCTCCTCGAACACATCCAGTTCCATTACCAGACTCACAATTTCATCATCTGCCTCATCTAAATTTTTCGATGAAAACAACGAATGTTGTAGGCAGTTCTCCAGAAAATCCGGATCACTTTTAAGAGAAGTGAATGGAGAAGACATCACCGGGTTGAAGCAATTGATCAGATGGCATTCTTCCTCATAGTTCCTTTCATTGTGCTTCTACATTGCTTTATAGATGGAGAAAGTGACTGACTCATTTTTGACCCGAAATGTCAGTTTGCCGTCTTGAATGTCGATTAATGCCCCGCCGGTCTTTAGGAACGGTCTTCCTAGAATTAGTGGAATGTTTCTATCTTCTTCCATGTCAAGCACTACGAAGTCGGCTGGGATAATGAAGTCTTTCACCTTTACAAGCACATCTTCCATGATGCTTCTCGGGTAGGACACTGATCGATCGGCGATCTGTAGTGAAGTGGTCGTGGGTTTGATGCTTCCAATCTCCAGCTGTTTGAAGATAGACAACAACATCAGATTGATCGATGCTCTAGAATCACATAGGACTTTTCCGAAGGTCTCCCCTCCGATTACACAAGAAATTGTGAAGGAACCTGGGTCCTCTATCTTGACTGGAATCTTCTTTTTGATTATGGCACTGCACTCTTTGAACAGATTGACTGTTTCATGCTCCATGAAAGGTCTTTTCTGAGAGACCATGTCCTTCAGAATTTTGATGTATCCGGGCATCTCTTGCAGTGCTTCAACCAATGGGATATTGATATGCACCTTCTTCATATTTTCCAAGAAGCGTGCGTACCTTTCGTTCATCTACGTTTTGGCAAACCACTGCGGATACAAAAGAGGAGGCTTCTTCGCAGCCGGGTTGGGGGCCTGCGTTGATCGTCGTGGATCTGCATCGATCGATGTGGCTTTTGTTGCTACGTCGATCGACGTGGACATGTCAGCTGCGGCTTCTTCGCCCTATTCCACATCCTCGTCCTCCTGTGGATCTTTTCCTGCCTGCTTTTTCCCTTCATACGATTTTCCCCCTCTCAGAGTGATGGCGTTCACTTGATTCATCTGATTCTGATTGTTGGGGTTAATCTGAGTGCTGCTTGGAAGTTGTCCCGGCTTGTGCTGGGCTCCGAGGGCATCAGCAATCTGGCTGACCTGGGTTTCTATAATCTGCACGTGCTTCTGCACCTGGTCCACTTTAGTATTCACGCATGAGATTTCTTGCTCCAGTTTGCTCACTTTATCAGTGGACCCCTGCATGAACTTAGCCAAAATTTCCTCGAGATTTGGCTTCTTCTTCTCCACCACTACTCCATCTTGCACCGCAAATCCAGGTGGTGGCTGCTCCACAGCTTGTGGGTTCACATAGGAAAATCGAGGATGGTTCCTAGCATGATTGTAGTTATAGGGCTGATTGTGCTGTTGGTATCCTCCACGGTAATTGTTTTGGTAACCGCCCCTTGGACAAAATTCACATCGGCACAATCTCCTTCTAGTGGAGCTTGCACAGGCTCTATTACAGCAACTGCCTTTTCTAATTTCAGTGTAGCGAAGTCCTCTCGCAATTTCTTCACCTCGGCTACCCAATCAGGTTCTTCAGCTGCCTTTTTCTCCACTACTTTATCAACAACCTTCACAGGGTGACTTCGACTCGAGGACCAACGTTGATTGTCGTTAGCCATCTTTTGGAAAAATTCCATGGCCTTCTTCCCGCTTTTCGTCATGATGGTGTCACCCAGTGTGGTATCCACCAATTCAACAGTCCTCTCATTGAGCCCTTCGTAGAATCTTGTGTTGGTGCTAACAACGATCTTCTGATCCTCTGGACAGTAGAAATAACCACCTTTCGTTTGTCTGGGGTATCCCACAAACAACATTAGCTTGGACCTACCTTCTAACTTATCAGGTTCCTTTGACAAATCATATGCCAGACAACCCCACACTCTTATCTTTGACACACTGGGCTTTTGCCCATGCCAGAGTTCCGAGGGTGTTTTAGGAACTGACTTAGAAGGTACCAGGTTCAGCAGATACGCCGCTGTTAGTAATGAGTGGCCCCAAAACGAAACAAGCAAGCTCGCATAACTCATCATAGATCTAACCATTTTAAGAAGAGTCCTATTTCTTCTTTCCACCACACCATTCTGCTGAGGAGTGCCTGGTGCGGTCCATTGGGATGTAATCCCAAGCTCTGATAAAAAATGCAAGAACTCGTCACCGAGATACTCACCACCACGATCAGATCGTAATGACTTAATGGTCTTGTTTAACTTCTTCTTTACTTCTGCCTTGAATTCCTTGAATTTCTCAAAGCATTCAGACTTATAGTGAAGTAAGTAAACATACCCGTATCTCGAGTAATCATCAATAAAAGTGACGAAATACTTAAATCCTCCACGAGCTTGCATGGACATCGGTCCACATAAATCAGAGTGGATCAGTTCCAACACATCACTTGCGCGAGACTGACTTGCCTTGAAAGGCCTGGTCATTATCTTTCCCTCTATACAGGATTCAGAAACTCGATGTGGAACTACCTGGATTGAATCCAACGTTCCATCATCCACGAGTCTCTTGATCCTCTTTAGATTGATGTGACCTGGTCTCAGATGCCATAGATATGTAAGATCCTCATTAGAAGATGAAAACTTTATCTTCTTATGATTAAATGAGTTAAATGCAGCATTCACGGAAGATTTATGCAAACAAGTTATGATATAAAGAGAGTCTTTCTGTATCCTACGACAGATAACACCGTTATTGCCATTGATAGTAACATGACTATAAAAAATAATTGAAAATCCATCATTTATTAAACAAGAAACAGAAATAAGGTTTCGCCGGAAATCCGGCACATACAAAACTTCTCTTAAAATCAGAACATTGTCTTGAAAGCATAATGTAACATCTCCAACTGCTACTGCAGACACACGAGCAGCATTACCCATGGAGATTGTCACCTCGTCATCATTCAGCTGCCTTGTCGGCCTGAATCCCTGCAAAGTGTACCAAACATGATCAGTAGCTCCAGTATCCACTACCCACGAATGGGTAGAAACAGATGCTAAACATGTTTCCGTTACAAATGCTAATGACGTACCTTGTCCAACCCGCTTGGTCAGACAATCCTTCTTCCAGTGACCAGTTTTGCCACAACGGAAACACTTGCCCTTCTTCCCCGGTGTCACAGTCTTCTTTTTCCCAGAACATTTGCTTCCAAAGGCTGTCTTCTTGAATTTCTTTCCAATCATCTCTTTAGCACATTTCGATGAAACAGAGCGATTACCGGAAGAAACCAAGACTGCCTTTTCAGATTGCATGACTGATTCAGCCGCCATGAGATCACTAAGTAACTCATTGAGAGTATACTCCTTTTTACTCATGACAACATTCAGCCTAAAGTTCTCAAAAGACTTCGGAAGTGAGTTGAGTATGATATCGACCTGGGCTTCCCCGTCAATACCTCCTCCATGCAACGTCAGTTCATCCATGAGATGAGTTGTGGAAACAACGTGCTCCCTCACTGAGCTACCATCAGTCATTTTACAACTCACGATTTCCCTCATGAGTTTAAATCTGACAGCTCTATCCGATTCCCCATAAGTAACTGTGAGACTATCCATAATCTCAGCTGCTTTGTCATAGTGCTGATGTTGTTGCTGGAGCACCTTAGACATAGTGGTCATCATGTAGCACTTGACTACATTATTAGATTTGACCCACTTGTCATAGAGGTTCCGCTCCACATCAGTTGACTCAGCAGTGGGGACAGCTGGACACGGAGTGTTAAGAACATATTGATGTTCCTCTGCAACTAGGATATAATCCAAGTTGCGCTTCCATTCCAGGAAATTCGGACCAGTTAATTGATTTTGTGCTAAGATATTTATGACATTATTCATAGACATATCTGAAAATAATAATTGATTAAAGTAAGTACATACATGCAGAACATTGAAACAAATATGCATTGTAACCTTTTGATAAACCAATACAATTGTTTCCCCCAATTGCCTAGGTGCATCTACTGCAAGCTCCTTTCGAAGACGTTTACAGCAGACCACCTAACCATACTGCTCTTTGAAGTTCCAGTCTTTAATTTCAATCCATGCCAAGTATTCGCCGGCAAATGAAATTAATAATCGGAGATAAAACTAAGACCATGTTCAACCTATCTGAGCAGGGACATCATTCATGAGTTAGTACTCAGGCAACATCTAAGCATTTGACCACAATTCTAACTCCGGAAGTTAAAAGGACGATTTGTCATACGTACTAGACCCATGACGCATGCCTCTTACAACCTTTGTTATCTCATTTAAAACAAGCCTAGAGAACTTATGAACAAATAAAGTAAGCAGGCTACGGTCGTGTAGATATCTACTCACTTCACTGTCCACTTCTCACATGTTTAAATGTTTTATTTAGAAATCTCATCTATTAGAACTTATGAAAAAATAATGTAAGCATGCTACGATCGTGTAGACGTCTACTCACTTCATTGCCCACTTCTAATAAGAGACCGCATTGTGGAGGTCTTGTTGATTTTAATTAAAAAATCTTGCTTAGTCTTTTTCTTTCAAAAGGTTCTTATGCACACATATTATTTCATGATCCATAAATTATGTCTCATCCAAAATTCATCACATTTTCCAACATGATTCCGGAATTTATCGACATAATTTAATACATAAAATAAATTACATAAAGCATGCTTTGAACAGTAAATAATAAAGCAGTAACATGCTTCCCTATTATCTACAACATGCTTTAAAAATAAATAATAAAAGCAGTAACATGCTTTCCTATTATTTACTAGTGTGCACATAATAAATCACATCATACGAGAACATAATAAATAAAATAAAAATTCTCGTGGCCCCTTGATGCAATTACACGGGAAATAAAATTAAATCTATCTATTACAATGTTTTAATTTAAT
Organism: Plectranthus barbatus; assembly: GCA_026898455.1. Lineage (NCBI taxonomy): Eukaryota > Viridiplantae > Streptophyta > Magnoliopsida > Lamiales > Lamiaceae > Plectranthus > Plectranthus barbatus. The sequence continues at coordinate 62,191 of JAPKLW010000241.1, read as the reverse complement.
ACAGATCTTCAAATGGAATCCCACTCTTTAACTTAAAATCTGCAATTTTGGGCTTGGAAAAATACAGTAGTTTGGGCTAGGAATTTGTGAACTAGGGTTATCTGGCCCATTAAAATAATTAAATTTTAATCTTGGGCCAATTCACATCACACTAGGGTTCAGACACAACAAACTAGGGTTTCAAGGGTCAAAAACCCTAGCTCCAGCCGTCCGGGCCGCCGGGCCCGCGACCCAGCCCGCGCCTAAACCCTAATCTGAAAACCCTAGCTCCTCAGCCGCCACCCCCATCTTCCTCAGCCCTGTAGCCACCGCCATCAACAGTTGCAGCCCAGTGACCGCCGCCACTCCGTCGAACCGTCCACGGCCGCCGCCACCCATCTAGAGCAACACAGCCGCTGCTCAGTCGTGCTCAGAGAGTTCTCCCACCGCTGGCCGCGCCTGCAGCCTGAACCCCAAACGAGCGCCGCCCAAGGACGCAACCTGTGTGTGAGCTCGCATTGCAGCTTCTATTGGCGGAGCTATGCATCACCGCGAGATCAACTCGCTGCTGTGCACGCATCCATGCCGTGCACCAGCTACCCGACGAGATCTGTGATCTGCCGTCGCTGCAAACCAACGCACGACTCCTTCCTCCCACCACCGTGTACGCGCACGACCTGCACAACACTGCAGGAAGAAGACCGAACGTGGACTGCTGCTCGCAGAGACCCACCGCATGCCACCTGCACGCGATCACTGCTTGCTGCTGCCGCCGCCGGTCACCGCCGCGCTCCACCAGTGCGTGGCTGCTGCTGTTGCCGGAAATTTGCTGCACCACTTTGTCGCTGTTCTTGTTCTCCATGTATTTCGGTTTACAGATTGAATAAAAAAATACAACAGATGTAGTCTATTACATATTTTCCTATCAATCTAATTGCGGATTTTCTCGCAATTTAAAACCAAAAACAAGAACTAGGGAGGGGCCACGAGAACAAAAACATCCACGACAGTTTAATCCATCCACAATAAATTAAATAACATGCATAAACTGATTGTCAAATTTATTTTCCGACAGAGCCATAAAATACGAACTTGGCTCTGATACCAATTGTAGGAACTGAGTCTACAATAGGCGACACGAATCGCCATTTATTATAACTCCGGATTCGATTTATGGATATCAAAATAAATATCATGACAAACAGTAAATGCCCTATGCATGCTTCTATTTAATTTAATTCGTAGATTCAAAGGAATACCTGAGACTCCAGCGACTGATCTACAGATCTAGATCGATGATGGCAATGATGATGGTGTAGATCTTGATCTGGAATCGATCAAAGCGATGATGTTCCTACAGATATGTGTTGGTCCCGGATATCAGGGTATAACTTGGCAGCGGAAAATGTGTTTGTTCGTTTCTTACGCTCTGCTGGTTACTCAGCTGACTGGGACCTTGTCAGCTGGTAAGTCAACTGGGACTGAGTACACAGCTGACTGGCAACTGGCTGGTCAGCTGGTAGCTCAATACTTAGAATATTTTAAGTCGTCTTTGCACAATTATATCAGTTTTCAGATATACTCCAGTAATCAGTTACTGGGTTTTAAATCAGTATGAAAATGCAGAAAGCTGATAAAAGACAAAGGATTTTTATAGTGGTTCGATCAACTGATCTACGTCCACTCTCCAGTCGATGCACTGGAAATTTACTAAGAGCAATCAGGTACAAAGTATCCTACGATCTATCTCCAGCTGGTAGATGCCCCGTCTACCAGTCCACTGGATCAACCGCTCCCGGTCCTTGTCCTTCTTCAGCTCTCGTCAGATGGATGGAGTGCGAGCACGTCACTTCAACCTCCTCCTCTGACTAGTTGGGTGTTGAGTTCTCCCAAGAACGTGACTCCTTTATACGGCAAGCTGCCCGTAATAGCTCAAGAGCTGGCTGGCTCTAGAACTGCTGTGAACTTCCTCTGAGAGAGAAAGAGCACCAAAGAGATCAATAACTCACAAGCTGGAAGCTTGGAGTCTCGTGTTCGAATAATCGACACACGGAAAGCCTTTAAGAAAAGCCTCGAAAGTATTTGCTTGCTGGCAATAAATGCGATCGTTCTTTCGGTAGGTCAAGAGAGTTAAGAGTATTGAATGTTGATGGATCCCAGGTATTTATAGACGAGGGATCCCATTCAAATTTACTAGCCGTTTGGACACATCCGGAAAAGTCTCTGTCCTCGCATGTCCTTCTGACGGCGGCAGGTAGGAATTTCCGGAAAGCGCCATACCTTTGATCGCTTTATCTGACACAGATCTCTTTGTGTCAGAACGACTCTATTCGTCAGTACGAGGAATCGGAACTGGTGTCTTGAACTGATAGACTTTAAGGCATCCTCCTTAAAGTCATACACTGTCAGTTACTTCCTCAGACGAATCTTCTTTTTGTCTCTAAGTCTTCGGGAGAGCGAATCTTCAATTCTGCTGATAACCTCGGACTGGTAGATCATTCTGGTGATCTTGTGCTGGCAGTCTCTGCTGGTGACTTTCCTTAGCACAATCAAGGTCTACCAATTTGTCTGATGTTATCTCTTGGAATCTCCCGTGACTGGTGGCTTCACCGCTGGTGAATAGTGTTAGCCAGAACACATATTCTGCTGGTGAGATTTCTCAGCCTCCTGCTGGTGAACATCTTTCCAACTGGTGAACAGTAACCAGTCAATAGCTCTACTCCATGCTGATGAACAGTGTCAGCATGAGTCTTTGTCAGTCGCTTGCTGGTGAGACTTCTCTCAACTGGTAAGCACATCTCATGCTGGTGAACAGTAGCCAGCATGAGTCTTGATCAGCTACGACTTACAACTCAAAAGACCTAAACAGGACTTTACATTTGAGACTAGAGCTATTCTAGAGACAAACTGACGCTGGTAGGACTTAGGATTTGATGCACCAAAACTATGATCTAACAAATAGCCTTGTGATTCGTGCGCCGCCCCTTAATCAAAATCACAACATTTCTATGAGTGCTACTGAGGGAAGGGAAACTTAGCCAAATTTCCCAACAATATGATCTTCTAATTTGTTCCCTTGCTCGATTTGGAAATCTGGTGAAGATACGCTACCGGATCTACAACCGCCCACTCTCTCTCAATCTCTCTAGGGTTTCTGATTTGAAACTTCAAACTTATGTGGGAAAATGAGAGATTTATCTCTTTACAATGGGCTCTGAGCAGTGTTGGGCAAGACCAGGGATCAAATGCAAATAATAAAGTGGGCCTCCTATTAATTAATTCCATGTTCAACCCAGAACATAATTAATTAATAAACATTAATTCATGCCACCCGAGAATTAATGCTGACCTACCCCTTTATTACCACGTTATTGGGAACGGGTTGCATTGACTTGGTTAATCCCCATATTTAAGGTTTTAGACATTCATTAATTAATTCAGCGTATGAAAATTAGCTGTAATTAATTAATCTCTTATTATTCCTGAGTTGTACCACTCAACCCTTATCGCTTATGCTTGAATCAATGATTCAGCCTGCAGGACTTAGCATAACGAATCTCGTGAGCTTCCCATGGAATGTCACCATTCTGAAACGGATATGGTTATCTAAATCCAGCCTGAGGAAACCCCACACAAACTTCCATCACCCAAGATGAAGATATACGAGTACATGTAAGACTCTCCACCATAGCAAGTCAAAGTGACAGTCAACCCATGTGTGCCCCTCAGCTTTCAATAGATTTTAGATCCGACCAAGTTACCGAGATCTTTACTCATTCATATGTCAAGTAGAATGGTTCATCTCACTGTTGATCCTATCAATACATTAAGATGTACCGGTCACACAAATTAGTCAAGATAAACCACTTTTGGACTTGTGTGCCGCAGCCTAAACCGATAGCCAAACCAGAAACTGTCTCAGCTGTGATAACTGTTTATATCTCGCTAGGTCAAACGATCTATACGATATTTTGTGATCTCTTACACACCGTATGATCTCCCTATCGACGAGATAACTGGATTGTGTTTGTTCGCATCGTATGATTGTTAATTCAGGCAGGAGTTGTTTATTGCAAGTCATTAATGATTACCAGTATATCAAACATAACGTTTCCTAATATACCAATCATAATGCTTTTATGTATACAATTCCAACAAACTGAACTTTATAGAAAGTCAGTTTCATTTCTGGACTCTAGGAATTCGAGGTTCTCAACTCATGAGAATAGAACTTATCTGTATCGAAAGAACATTTATACGAGGTCTCAGTCCAATCTTCATTCTAACCTTTGGACTAGAGAGACTACATACTCCGGACCAAGTTTTCAAAAACCTAGCCGATACTCAGTTTCAAGGAAGTCAGTTCCTAGATACTCAATTTTAAGAAACTCAGTTTTAGGTCAGGTTTCTTACACTCACCTTCTCTTACCACACATGCATAGAGATAACTTGAATCATTTGAAAAGGAAGAGATTGGTAGAGGAATGTGCAACACCTAGATATAAGGTGAAGCAAGTAAGGATTCCTAAAGAATGAATCCATAACTCTAACCCTGCAGGAACATGTCTCTATTATGTGGATTGAGAGAGCGGAAAGCCAGAACATGTCTTGTCGCAACGAGCTCATCCCAAGAAGGAGTCAACTGGCTATAGCATATAAGGCTTAGCCACCTGAATTTTCAGTCAATCAGACATCTTGCTAAACAAAAGCTTGTGGAAGGCCTACCACAAGTCAGTTTCAAGAAAGAAGAAGGTGTCTGCCGAGCATTCAAGATGGGGAAGCAAACTAAAACTTCATTCAAGAATCAAACGATCACAGCAAGCACAGAAAGGATCCTTGAACTTCTTCATATGGATATATATGGACCAGTCAAGCCACCTACCGTTGGAGGTAAAAGGTTTACTCTGGTTGTAGTATATGAGAACTCCAGATACACTTGGGTAAGGCTGCTGACATCAAAGGATAAAGTGAAGATCCAACTTCCAGAGCTCATCCTTCAAGTGCAAAAACAAGAAAGGGGTCACTGTCAAAAGTATCAGATCTGACAACGGAACTAAGTTTTGCAACGGTCCACTAATGGATTTTTATGCTGATGCTAGCATTGCTCATGAGAAGTCAATTCCAAGGACGCCTCAACAAAATGGCCTTGCTGAACGGAGGAATAAGACACTTAAGGAGGCAGTCAGAACAATGCTCGCTGAAGCTGACTTGAAAGAAGGTTACTGATAGTCCCTGATCAGAGTACAAAATAATATGCAGTTGAAGTATAAGAACAGTTATTCACACTGTCAAAACGGGCAGTTCAGTTTAAAACTGGAGACTCAATTTTAATCAATAGTTCAAAAAGATAGTTTGTGTTAGCCAACAATTTTAGGTAGCCAGTTTACAGTTATATTAAGTCAACAGTTATACGCTTCAACACTTTTAGAGAAGTGTTGAAGGTTTCCAAACATACTTGAACACTGTATGGTGCGTGAAATAAGTAAAACTATAAATAAGGCAGGATATTTATAGTGGTTATGAGCCTTAAGTCCTACGTCCACTCTTCGGAAATTAATTTGGAAATTCACTAAGTAATGAAGATACAATTCTCACGATCTATAGCCAAATGCTATGAAAACCATCATCCACAACAGAATGGATCACTCGCCAAGGTAGTTGATCTTTATGCCTTCTTCAGTTATTCGAAGCCAGGTGGCACCTTGAAGTCTTCTTAGAATTAGCAATCGTCGGAAAGGGATTGAAGACAAACCTCCCTTCTCTTTCTCCGGTGGGTGGATGATTAAGTTCTTCCCAAAACATAAAAGGTTTGGTAGTAGCCCGTAAGAACCTTCTTCTCCTTAGAAAATTGGGCTGCTGTGTTTTTACTTGAAGAGTATGAACACCAAGAAACTAGACTAAGTCAAAAGACTTAATCCCCGTGTACACAAGGTCACACAGTGAATCTCTAAAGATTCCTTAAGCAATATTGCCTCGTGTTCAAGAAATGAACCATATAGTTAATGCCTTAACGCTTAAGAGTGTTAAATGCTTTTAGCTTTAAATTCGGCAGAGTAACGACAAGGTTAAATGAAGACTAGGATCGATTATTGTCTCTCTGGTCCTTCTGCTATTTATAGTTGGAGATTTGAAAATAGCTGGTAGAGACAATTCGAAGGATGTCCAATCAATGTCCATCCTTCTCTGTAAAGTAGACTTGCTCCTCTGTCTTTTTTGAGTCACTGTCATGCTTTTTGCAGGGTCAATTAGTAATTGTTGTGTCAGACTCGAACAATGTTGTACTTCAGTCATAACTGAGTGTATCTTCGTTCCTTATCATTTAGTCTTTAATGCTCTTTTATGACTGTTTGACATCTTGCTTTTCACGTATTTCTTTGACGTGAAACTGTCCTAGTCTGAAACTGTGAGCGCCTCTTGATAGTTTCTTTATGAAAACTGTGTCCACAATTTTCTTTGCAATACGATCCTTGACAGTTTAAAACTATCGGCACAATTTTTCTCGTCCAATACTCTGCACAGTTTTTCTCGTCCATTATTCTTGACAGTTTTCTTGTCTGGATGGATTCCACTTCAAAAACTGTTCCACAATTTTTTGATAGTTTTCTTCTCCTAGACTATTACAACTCGATCATCCTATACAAGGATTACATGAGGTAATAACAATAAGGCCTAAACTTTGGTACACAGTTTTGACGCATCAAAACATCAAATTAAAGGTGGGATTTCTGCATCAATACCTAACAATTTCCCCCTTTTTGATGTCAAAACCATACCTTCTAAGTGGAAAAGAAGTTGTAGTTGCTCTGAGTTTACAAGGTTTGAAAGTCTAACACTACTCAGAACTGTGCTTCTTCTAAACTCGACCTACTCTAATCAATCTTCCTCCTGAATGGGAGAGATATTTATTGATTAATATTAATCAGATTAGAGCGATAAAAGAATGCCGATCACACTAGAATATGTGAATTTAGCTAAGTATCAAGGTAAGAGACAATGAGCAGTTGTCTTCAAACTTACAGTTTTAGACCTTTCATTATATGTGTTTGGTACAAGTACATGAAGAGTTAAAATCCACGGTAAAAGAAGATACAAAACAACTCAAAGGTTACTCAGCTATGCTTGAGATTTGTCCATATCCTTTTCCTTGTCTTGGTTTGAAGAGAGTGTATCTTTAGGCTTTGAAGTAGCAGCAGAGGTCAAGGTTCCTGCTTGCTGCAATCTCATATGTTCATCTCGCCTCTCCATCAACTGCAATTGCAGCTTCACCTGTTCATCTCTCATTTCTTCCCTCTTTTTGACAAAATAAAAAATTGAGACCATGGATGACTGGATTTGCTGGTTCATTTCCTGTCTCATAGTATCAAGGGTTAGAGGATGTTGGGAAAATATTCCTGAACTCTCCTTAGGATCACATTGTAAAAGGTTTTGTTGGATCAAACCTTAGTAGATGGTCGATCATTGCTGAATCTTAGCATAGCTTAGCAACTCTTGTAATGTCCTTTATAGGGTAAATATTGAGTTGTAATAGAGTAGGATACTCTCAGCAAACATCAAAGAATGCTAAAGAGGAAGAAAGCTAGTAATAGCAGAATGCTGAGTACTCAGCATTTGCTAACACATCACAGATTGCTAGGGGAGTTAGCAATCCGAAGTCAAAAGTAGCAGAAGTGTATCTGCTGCGCAGACAAACATCTAGCCAAGCAGTATGCTAAAAGATGTCCAGCAGTCCGTTCTAGAAAAGCTCAGCAAAACAAATCTCAATGACTGTTGCACCGCAATTCTGACCAACGCGCGAAGACTAGACCCGTCAGAAGTAGGTCGAAAAAGCCTGTACGGAGATAGAAAAGTTGGTAAAAAGCTACCTGCAATTAAGATAAAAGATCCGTTGTGTCTAAACGGAATTGCCGACTCGAGTTTCGAATCTCCAACTATAAAAGGCAAGTCAAAGGAAGATACAAACAGCTGCTCACTCTCTTACATAAGAAGATATTCGAAAGATTCCAAAAAGGCAAAAATGCTCGAGAGCAGTTCTGTTGAAAGGCATAACACAGAGACATGGGAAAGCCTTCAACAACTTGAGTGTCTCATTGTATGTCTGACACTCATCTTAGAGATTCTTGAATTGATTCAAGAATCTTCAATCTTTGGGATCGCTTTCTTTATAGAAAGTATCCAACAGTCAATTTCTTGAAAAGGAATTGATTAGGACGGGCACTGAAGCCGCAAAAGACGGACAATTCGGAAGGAACTTTAAACTCTTCCAAAGGTGGTAAAAGTGAGTTTTACGAAGGTGAGACCTTGACTCAGTCGGAGTCACACCTAAGAAGTTCGTAGTATCGGAAGATAGCCATGAAGTAGCCAGACCTTGCGTAAGCTGCCTGCTTTACAGAAAAGGCAACTTTTTGTACACCGTATACTTTCTTAGTGAAATTCTTAATGATTCAGCTAAGGAGTGGACGTAGATCATTTGATCGAACCACTATAAACCTTGTGTTCTCTTGCTGATTACTATTTTATTGTTATTGTGCGACTATGATTTAAAACCTAGCAACAGAGTCGCTAGTGTATAACTGCAAGAAGGAACTTAAGTAAACTTGAACAAAACCTTATTTGAAAATTAACCTAAATACAAGTAAACACTATATTATTCCACTGCATTTCGTGTTTATACTTTATCACTACCACGATGACTCTGATCTCAGTGACCAACAAGTGGTATCAGAGCAGGAGGTTGAAAAACCGACTGCTTCTGAGTTGCTTAGGACCTAGATCCTAGTTTTCCTTGCGTTGCTTGTATCTGTGTCTTACATAGCTCAGGTAAAGACGAAGATAATCAAATGATGAATCACGCTCTTCCAAAGTACAACAAGGATGGATTTGAAACCTGGAGGAGAAGGCCATGATCCAGTTGCAGAGCATACATCCAGAGATGAGGGACATTCTCACGGTTGGTCCTATAGAGATCCTGAAGGTTAACACTGCACCACCTGGACCCGCTGATGGTCCACCCAGACCTGAGATGTTGAAGAAACCCTACGAGGAATGGACTCTTGAAGACAAAAAAAGAGGTCAGCTGGAATTTATCGCCATGAAATTAATCAAGGATTGTCTACCTCCCTTGATGTCTGACAAAGCTCTAGACTACAACACAGCAGAAGAAATGTGGGAGTACGTCTGTGAAGTTTCTAAGGAGACGGAACAAATGAAGCGAAACAAGCTGATGGAACCATTCAGCTGATGGAAGAAAGATTCAACACTATCATATGAGAACTCAAGAATGTCGGCAAGACATATGACAAAGGGGAAATGAATAACAAGATTATATCCAAGCTCTACCCCAGAAGTGATTGGTTTGTCAAGATGACGAGCTTGAGTGAAAAGGATCTTAGCAACATGACTACCGCTGAAGTTTTCTCTCAATTAAAGGTGCAAGAATTCATTATTCAGCAGTCAAAGAAGAACGAAGCTATTATAGTACATCCTAATGCAACAAGCGCTGGAACTCAAGAAGACGTAGCATATTTCATCAAAAAGGATGGAAACAAATGGAAATCTCCTAGGAAACCGTTCTATAACCAGGAGAGATCAACACCACCAACACCGACAAAGGAGACTCCCTCAACTTCTAACTCAAATAGTGAAAATCAAAACATAGACGAGTTGGAGGAGCAGATGAAGAAGATACAAAAACTGATTCTGGAAGCAAAGGCCGAAAAGGAGGAAAAAGCAACCTTGATGCAACATCCTACTGAGAAAAAGATAAGGACATGTTTTTGTTGGGAAATTATTCCTAAAATCTCCCTTAGGACCTATTTGTAAAGGTTTTGTTGGATCAAACCTAACCTTATATAGTTGGTCGATCATTTGCCGAATTCTAGATAGTCTAGCATACTCTGTAAAGTCCTGTATAGGTTTTATATTGAGTTGTAATAGACTAGTGTGCTAAGAAGAATTCCTAGCAGATACGAAGCAGATGACGTCTGCTAAGAGTCGCTGAACAACAGAATGCTAAGATATTAGCATTCATCAACAACTTACAAATGCTAGAGAAGCGAGCAAACGAAGGATAACTAGCAAACAGCAGAACGTTTGCTAGACAATACACAACAACAGAATGCTAAGGCATTAGCATTCGGCACCCTTCAGCGACGAATAAGAAGTCGCAAACAACAGAAGTCAAAGGATCAAAGAGGCTCAATAGTTGAAGCTGGACTGCAACTCTGACAGAAGTACACACAAAGGTCGAGACTTTCCGGAAGTAGTTCGAAAAGTACAGTCCTACTCAAAAAGTGTTCAATCAAGACAATCCACTCTTGGACAAAGAAGCCGTTGTGTCTAACGGATATGGAGATTCAAGGTTTGAATCTCCACCTATAAAAGACAGGTTCAAGAATAAGATTGACTACTGCTTTTCTCACTTTAGACACTCACGAACACTCAAGCAAGAGATTCCTTTGACAAAGTGAACAAACAAAAGTAGTCAGTTGAGAGCCGTGTGAAAGTATATTAAAAGCTCCCAACAACCAGAAGTGTCGCTCATTGATATACTGACACTCCATTGAAGACATTCTTGATCGCATTGAAGAATATCTCAATCATTGGGATTCTTTTTTTAAAAAAGAATCTAACAGTCGAACACCTGAAAAGGTCAAGACTAAGACGGGCACTTAGCCACATTCAAGAAAAGTCAGGAAGTGACTATAAAACTTCCATATCAGGAAAGGCAGGAGTTTCGAAGGTGCGCCCTTGACCCAGTCAATCCTAATCGGAGAAGTTCAGATCAACGGAGGATAGCTGTCAAGTAGCCAGGCCGAAAGCTCACTGCCTACTTAACTGGAAAGGCGAATCCTTGTAATCTGTATACTTTTCTAGTGGAATTCTTAGCGTTTCGGCTAAGGAGTGGACGTAGATCGTTTTGATCGAACCACTATAAATCTTGTGTCCATTTACTATTTTATTAATCACTGTTCAAAGTTGATTTGAAACCTAGCAACAGAGTTGCTAGTGTATATCTGAAAACATACTTAAATAATAACTTGAGCTAAGAAACATTCTGGAAACAACATGAAGTGTAAGAGACGTTTATTTAATTCCGCTGCATCTCGTGTTAAGATATAATCACGACGACTCTGGTATTTAGGGACCAACAGTTTTGAATGCAAATCTCCTGATAACCTGAAGCATGATTGTCCAAAGGTGAGTCCTGAAGAAAGAGAACGTTTGCGGCAAAGATTTGAAAGACGAGCGGTTTGAGCTGTGACAAAGGCTTTGCAGACACGGACAGAAGTCCCAGATATTCCTGACAACGAAGAGGAATATTACCCTACTGACGAGAAAGAGGAAGCCTTGATGGTTTTCATGGCAAGAATCGTTGAAGATGGTGAAACATCCGCAGATGCTAAGCAACCTTCCGAATCGGCCCTAGCAGTCGACAATCAGGAGGTAACATCTATAGCTAACATTTCATGCACAACACACACATTTGAATCGGATGATTCCTTCTTGGATTCCGAGGAAGACTATCTTACCAAGCTTTCTTTAGAATGCTAGGACAAATGCTTAGAGAAGGATACATTAGTTGTTGAATCATCGAATGCTAGGACAAATGCTAAGCAGATCGCTAAGCAGAATATCAAACAGTCTGCTGGACCCAAGCAGAGTGTCGAGCACTATGCTAGACCTCAGCAAAAGGTCAAGCAGAATGTGAGATTTCAGCAGAGTACCACAAGAGATGCTGAATCTCAGCAAAGTTCTCATTATAGGTCTGCTAAGCATAACTATTCAGCAAACTCATGGACAAAGGCTGAGCATCATGTTTCAAATGCTAGGAAGCCAAATCCTATCCTTACTCGGGGAAGACACATTGAATATCATTCAGTGAAACCCCAAAACCATCATTACACACCACATAGGAGAAACACCTATGTGAGACCCGAGTCCAGATACGTGTATCACCAAAGGACGATGAAGGCAAAGAAGCACAACACACAACCACATGCACACGCACACGCTCATCAAAAGGTTGAGAAGGTTGACAAAAAAGATCTCAAGGGGAAAACCTTGAAGATTACCGAAATGTGGGTTCCAAAAGGAACAATGACCCAAGCTAATCCTTCAGGACCCGACGCGAAACGGGGACCTCAATCAACCTAATTATTCTTGCAGGATCAGGATTCAAGTGCAAAGACATCAGGCATGTCAAATGAGTGAATCCTAGACAGTGGTTGTTCGGCACACATGACGGGAGACGAAGACCTGTTCTCAGACATTCAGAAATCATATGGTCCATCTGTCATGTTCGGAGATAACAACAAAGGCAGAGTACTTAGCAGAGGATGTATAGAGCGCAATGGACTAAGGATTGTCAACGTCGCTCTCGTATCAAACCTCAAGCATAATTTGCTAAGCATAAGTCAACTATGCGAAAATGGGTACGCAATATCTTTTATTCATTCAGGTTGTTGTATAGCTGACAATGTCACAGGAGAAGTGAAACTTCGAGGAATCCGGAAAGGTGGTCTTTATGTTGTCGATTGGCAAAGTAGCCAACAACATTCATGCTTTCTAGCACTGAGCAAAGAAGAAACCACATGGCCATGGCACAAAAGGTTAAATCATTTGAATTTCAAAACCATTAACCATATTGCCAGAAATGAGCTTGTCGCAGGTCTACCTGATGACATCACATTTCGTAAGGAAGGCGTATGCAAATCCTGTCAAGAAGGGAATCAGACCAAAGCTTCATTTCATTCCAACCCAGAGAAGAATACCTCAAGCAGGATTCTTGAATTATTGCACATGGACCTATTTGTACCAGTCACTCCACCATCTGTAAGTAAAAAGATATATACTCTTGTGGTAGTTGATGACTATTCTAGGTACACATGGGTTCGTCTACTTAAAGCCAAAGATGAGGTTAACCCGAGTTAATTCTTAAGGAGCAAAACAGTAAAGAGGTTACTGTGAAGAGGATCCGATCTGACAATGGAACCGAATTTTGCAATGGAATCCTCATGGATTTCTATGCAGAAGCTGGTATAAATCATGAGAGGTCCACTGCTAGGACTCCTCAGCAGAATGGTTTAGCGGAGAGAAGGAATCGGACACTGAAAGAAGCAGTGCGATCTATGCTAGCCGACGCTGATCTACCTGCTAAGTATTATGGAGAAGCGGTGATGACGGCCTGCTATACGCAGAACAGAAGTTCCATTACCGACCGATTCAACAAGACTCCTTACGAAGTATATAACGATCGTAAGCCTAATTTAGATTATCTACGTGCTTTTGGTGCGACATGTTATATCCATAACAACGGAAAGTCGAAACTTAACACTTTTTCACCTAAGTCAGATGAGGGTGTACTTTTTGGATATGGTCATCCCACTCACAAAGGTTATAGAGTGTTGAACAAAACTACTGGAATTGCGGAAATAACATGCAATGTTATTTTTGATGAATCTACTTTAGTGCGCAGAGCTATAAAAGAAACGAAGGAAACCAATCATGAGACTAATGATGTCAATGGTCAATTGATTCTGAATTCTTTTGAAAACTCACGAATTGACTCGACTAAGTCTATGAATGATTGCGATCCAAACCAGACGCGCTCAGCAGGTGATCAAACTGCTGACCGGGCAAGTGATGCTAATGAACATGCTGAGGCCAATCCTCTAAAGGATATTTTCAATCTGCTTGATGATTCAGATGAGGAGACTTCAACCTCTCCTCCTGTTGCTGAAGGAGTAGGTGCTACTGAAGATCTTGGCCGAGGAGCTACTGAGATACCAACTGCTGAAGTACCTGCTGAAGAAGATGTTCCTATCCATGAAGTCCCTGTAGGAGAAGCCCTAGTTGCTGAAGGAATTCCCGCTGCTGAGAATCCAGATGCTGAAGAACCAGCAGATGATGAAGAGAACGCCAATAATCGAGAAAGAGAGGGAAATGCTGAAGAACCTATCAGACCAGCATGGTTGCGCGCTCATTCTCTTGAAGACGTTCTCGGAGATATTAATGATCCTATTCTAACAAGACAAGGGTCCGCAATGTATTCTTGCTACCTATCTAGTGACGAACCAACCAAGGTTGAGGATGCTCTTCGCGATCCAGACTGGGTGAATGTAATGCAAGAGGAGCTTGCTGAATTCACTCGCAATCACGTGTGGGATCTGGTAGATAGACCGGAACATCAGAATGTTATTGGCACCAAATGGGTATTCAAGAACAAGAAGAACGAATAAGGTGTGGTGGTGAGGAATAAAGCACGTCTTGTAGCCAAAGGTTATAAACAGTGTGAGGGGATTGACTACGACGAGACATTTGCTCCAGTAGCTAGATTGGAAGCAATAAGGTTATTTCTTGCATATGCTGCACATCATAAATTCTCGGTCATGCAAATGGATGTCAAAAGTGCATTCCTAAATGGCGAGCTCAAGGAAGAAGTCTATGTTGAGCAACCCCCAGGATTTGAGAATGGAAACCAAGTCTATAAGCTAAGGAAAGCTTTGTATGGCATGAAACAAGCGCCACGAGCATGGTACGGAACGTTATCCGAGTTTCTGCTCGACAATGGTTTCAAAAAGGGAAGAATTGATCAAACTCTCTTTCGTATTAAGGACAAAGGAAACATTCTACTTGTGCAAATTTATGTTGATGATATTATTTTTGGCTCAAAGAATCAAGATCTCTGCGATAAATTCTCCAAGTTAATGATGAGTAACTTTCAAATGAGTATGATGGGGAAGATGTCCTACTTCCTTGGACTTCAAGTTCAACAATCCAATGAAGAGATTTTCATTCACCAAAGGAAATACACGCGGGATCTGATTGCAAAGTATTGTCCAGAGAGAACCAAGAGCTTGAGGATTCCCGTCAGCAATATGTGTATAGCGGATCTTGAGAAAGAAGGAGAAGCAGTGAATCCTACTTTATATCGAGGGATCATTGGGTCTCTACTATATCTTACAGCCAACAGACCAGATATCTCATATGCTGCGGGATTATGTGCTAGATATTAATCAAATCCTAACAAAACACATCTAGACACGGCAAGGCGAATTGTCAGATATTTGAAGTGCACAGAAGGCTTAGGAATTTGGTACCCAAGAGCCGACAGTCTAGCTCTGAGTGGTTACTGAGATTCTGATTTTGGAGGATGCAAAATAGATAGGAAAAGCACCAGCGACACATGTCAATTTCTTGGACATAAGTTGATCAGCTGGTTCAGCAAAAAGCAGCACTCGGTAGCAACATCAACCACCGAAGCAGAGTATGTAGCGGCTGCTAGCTGTTTTCAGCAAATTCTTTTCCATCAACCAACTGAGCTGCATTCCATTCCGAAGTGGCATGAAAGGGTAAAGTCTGACGCTTTCCCAGACATTCTTGAAGAAGAAACCGACCCAGTCTAAAGAGGCAGCATCATCAATAGCCATCATTACCTGCCACATATCCCTTAAAAAACAGAGGTTGTAAGGCTCCTCTCCAAGCAGAATACTATGGGCAATGCGGAATATCACCCAATATGAGGTCTGAAGACCAGAAGCTGGAACGTTAGGGCTAAACTCAAAGCGAGGAGAATGACGCTATCTCTCCCATGACTGCCATTCTGGAGCCACCTCTGCTCCAAGTTAGTCCTGCACGGACAGCGGACCTTGAGGAAGGCCGAAATCCTCAGCAAAGGTGTCGGGGGTCCAACGGACAAGCTTACCACGGAACACCCCGTAAATCGCATTCTGCTCAGCACGACAATCACCAAAGAAATCCCTTAGAATTTCTTCCTGGAAACGATGAGGGGTAGCACATGCAAACTGTGAGAGACCTCTCCATTGCAATGCGGCCATGACTTTCACGGCCACATCATAATCATCCACATAGAATCCATCCAGACCGGGCTCATCAAGAATCAGGTTGCGCCCGATCTCTAAGGTTTTTTGTGCAGAATCCATTAGTGGAGAAGGAAGCTTGTTTTTCTTTTGGAAGGAAAGGTTGCAATTATGGGTTAGGTAAGAAGGAAAGTTGTGATTTTTGGATAATCTTGAACAAGAGTATTTATAGAGAAATTATTAATTATGACGGGAAGACCAACAAAATCTGTCTGATATTCGTCTCTCGGAATACTAACCGTCGCGAGTAAGGGAATCGACGTGTATGCATGGGGAGTCAAATCATTTCAGCAGTAACAAGTAATGGTCATTGAGAGGCTCGAGGATCTCATCATCATTATTATTTTTGAGCAGAGTCACAACAGAGACTCAACAGAGCTTCGAAAGATGCTAACGAATCATGTGGAAAGTTAGCACATTCTTTTGTGAATATGGGTGCTGAGACTCATTATCACCTATTAGCATCCTTGGACGGCTGCTAGATCAGAAGCATTAGCATATCCGGAATCGAGGCGGGATGATTCTAAATTTAAACTTGATGGGACCCGATAAGGCGCATTTAATTTATGCAAACGGCAACATCAACTGAGGAGACGCCACGTCAGATGCACTTGAGTGTTTCTCGGAGCATGGGAAGCTATATGGAAAGACGCGTTCATTCTGAACCGTGGATCTAAACAGTCTTAGATCTTCTCTCAACCGTTAGATCTCACATTCAAAAGTTTAACCCTATTTTGCTCTAATCACTGTTCATTTCTATTCATTATTTTTCACTTCGAAACCCAGAGCAAAATTTCCAATTTCAAAATCTCAAAATTCTTCGAGATTACTCAAAGTTCTTTTCCGAAGACATGGCCTCTGACCCAAAATCCTCATCATCCCAGAAACCCACTTCCCATAAAGATCATTCTGAAACCAGTGAACCCCCTCTCTTCAATTTTCCACCAAATTCTGAAGAACCCTTGCATGCGCGACATGCACCAGGTTTTACTGGCATTCTAAAGAAGGAAGATATTGACGATTCAATACCATATGGTCAACTAGTTATGATGGCTCGGAAGAAAGCGTAGACCGGCCACTCAAAGGAGCAAAGTTTTGAGGATCGTGTCAAAAGCATACGTGAAACTAAAAGGAAACGTGACGCTGCAAAGAAAGCACAAGAATCTAAAGAATACAGGAAGGAGATGGAAAGAATTATGTTTGATGGAAGAGATCTGAATTTGGAACAGGTAAAGCAATCTCTTGACGAGCGAAAGGTCAAGAAGAAGATTGCTAGTGCAACGTCAAACGAAGAAGCTGCTGAAGAATTGAGTAGAGCAGCAAAGAAAGACAAGACAACAGTAAACTCTACTCAGAAAGGGAAAGAGGTGGAAATTCTTGTTGAAGTTAATAAAACTACCAAAATTACACCTGAAGAAGACAGCATGTCCGATGAAGAGCTAGATAAGATGATCCACTCTGGAGCCTTCAATGCTAAGGAACACTCCAAAGGCTAAAAGGTTCAGATTCGCGAACCAACCGACGAACCCAATCAAGGTGATAGTTCAGAGGAGTACGTACCACATAAAGCAACATATGTTATACCTCCCAGGGATAAGGATGCAGGGTCTTCAGGAACCACAAAGGAGATCGAAGACACTAACATGTCTACTGAAGAACCTCCTGCTAAGGAAAATATTGTTGAGTCTGAAAAGGAACCGTCCGCTGAAGACATGGCTCATACAAATGCTGAAGAATCTACTGTAGCTGAAGTAATCATGGCGGACACTACTGAAGAAGTCCATGTTGCTGAGGAGACAACAGCCGCTGCTGATAATGTGGATCAAGTAGATGATACAATGGAACAAGATGTCTCCTCTGCTGGATTTTTGAATGAGTCCACCTGCTCATCAGAATCTGATTCTGAGGAGGAATCTATTGAGGTTTTTGATGCCAAAGCTCTTAGAAAATACCCCACCTTAAGGAATGAACAACTGAGGATCCCATTTCATGGATTACCTGGCAAACTCTTTCGCTCTAGAAGAGTAGCTCAGTGGTGCGCATCTGTCTCGCTTGAGAATGATTCGAATGCTGATCTCCGAGATTGGAGTGATGAGATCTTAGTATTTGTGGATCAAGAGGTCAATAGGGACATTACCGGGGTCTTCTATGTAGAAATTGATGAAGGAACAGATGAAGGCAAGACAATTGGTAAAAAATTCAGGCGATGGAAAATGTATGATTACATCATGCATGAACTTTCTTTGAAGAAAGGATGATTACCATTGCCAGGAAAGGCCTCAACTTCTGGCGTTCAGAAGAATTATTGGCAAACAAATGGATGGATCAGCCCTCCTGCACGAAACAGTATACCGATCAACAGGTGATTGCAAGATTGAAGCCATCTGTGCTCACAGAAAGTTTTCCGCATCCCAGTCGCTGCCCCCATCGCAGTTTGCTCCGGATAAGAAGTCTGTAGCACATATACAGTTAACCAAATGACAAAGGGCTGCAATGGATGCTTATCAGAAAAGAAAAGCTGCTTATGAGGAGAAGTTGCGAGTACGAAGCCTAGAACTAGCCGCTATTGAACAGGCGAAGGAAGAAGAGGTCAAGAGACAAGATTATCTAAAAATGGTTACTTTTCAGAAAGACTATACTCGAGCTGCTACCTCACTTCAAGCATCTGAGGCTCAAGGTTCTGCTTCAAATCTCGATCAGGATGTAGTGGTTGACTCAATGGAAGTGGATACCAATGTGGTTACTAAAGTACCTACAAACAAAACCACAACGAAAGCTACCACCCAAAGACTTGAAGTTGCTATTCCAAAATCTGCAATCATAACAGTGGAAGGAGGAGATGGTGAGATTACTACCACAGCAGACGGAAATGAAATGGTTATTTCTGACATTCCCATTGCTGCTGAACCGATACAAGTGAGTTTTCAATCTCTTGTTAACATACTCCACAACGCACTACATCAACGCGACATTCAGCAAGCCAGATTTAATGAAGAAGTCCGAAAAGAGGTTGCTGATGTACAAGGAGCAATCTCTGGAGTGAAAGCCTCTGTCTCTAAGGTTCAGCAAAAGGTCAGTGAAGTTACTAAAAAGATCACACATGTGGAAGAAACCGTCTCTACGGTGCAAACGAAAGTGGTGACTCTCAGAGTAGACCTTGATGCACACAAGTCTTTCTCCACCTCTGTTTTGGATGCGCTCAAAGAGGGGGAAGAAAGAAGGATTGCTGAGAAAGCAAGAGTGACAGCAGAGGAAGCTGAGCTGTTGCGGAAAGAAAAAGAGTTCGAACGTACTATGATGGAACGAAGGATGAAGTTAGAAGCACAACAGAGAGCAGAACAACAAGCGCGTATCGAACAGATGGAGAAACTCATGGCCATGACAATGAAGAAGGTGGAATCTCTTGAGAAGCCAAAATCTCCACCGGACGCCCAGAACTAAGGTCATCCTCATCTGTCACTTCTATTTTTTTTCTATCCGTGATTCTGAACTGATCTCACTAGACTTGTATTTTCAAAATCATATATGAAATCATCAGAATCATGACAAAATCTTACTGTCTAATTCTAATTTTTCGAGAGCGTACAATAGTTGAAATACACTCTCTGTGTATTTAACGAATCAGAATCTGGAAGATAGGCTAAAAAATGTTTGCTGGATGATTTATTTGTAATATTACTAAGGAAAAATATTCCCCAGCATACTTTGAGGGGGAATTTTATTTAAAATAGAAGATCTTTTGCTAAGGACTTAAAGCAAGTAAAGTTCTGAGATAGTTTGTCTAGAAATTTCCTTGTAACTCATAATTTTTCGATGCTAAGTCTCAGCAATCCACAGTAAGCTTTGATCGCACCAAAAAGGGGGAAACTGTTGGGAAAATATTCCTGAACTCTCCTTAGGATCACATTGTAAAAGGTTTTGTTGGATCAAACCTTAGTAGATGGTCGATCATTGCTGAAACTTAGCATAGCTTAGCAACTCTTGTAATGTCCTGTATAGGGTAAATATTGACTTGTAATAGAGTAGGATACTCTCAGCAAACATCAGAGAATGCTAAAGAGGAAGAAAGCTAGTAATAGTAGAATGCTGAGGAGTCAGCATTTGCTAACACATCACAGATCGCTAGGGGAGTTAGCAATGCGAAGTCAAAAGTAGCAGAAGAGTATCTAATGTGCAGACAAACATCTAGCCCAGCAGTATGCTAAAAGATGTCCAGTAGTCCGTTCCAGAAAAGCTCAGCAAAGCAAATCTCAACGACTGCTGCACCGTAATTCTGACCAACACGCAAAGACTAGACCTATCAAAAGTAGGTCGGAAAAGCCTGTACGGAGACAGAAAAGTTGGTAAAAAGCTACCTGCAATTAAGTTAAAAGATATGTTGTGTCTAAACGGAATTGCCGACTCGAGTTTCTAATCTCCAATTATAAAATGCAAGTCAAAGGAAGATACAAACAACTGCTCACTCTCTTACACAAAAAGATATTCGAAAGATTCCAAAAAGGCAAAAAGGCTCGAGAGCAGCTCTGTTGAAAGGCATAACACAGAGACATCAAAAAGCCTTCAACAACTTGAGTGTCTCATTATACGTTTGACACTCATCTGAGACATTCTAGAATTGATTCAAGAATCTTCAATCATTGGGATTGCTTTCTTTATAGAAAGTATCCAGCAGTCAATTTCTTGAAAAGGAATTGATTAGGACGGGCACTGAAGCCGCAATAGACGGACAATTCCGAAGGAACTTTAAACTCTTCCCAAGGTGGTAAAAGCGAGTTTTACGAAGGTGCGCCCTTGACTGAGCCGGAGACACACCTGAGAAGTTCGGAATATCGGAAGATAGGCGTGAAGTAGCCAGACCTTGCGTAAGCTGCCTGCTTTACAGGAAAGGCAACTCTTTGTCCGTATACTTTCTTAGTGAAATTCTTAGCGATTCGGCTAAGAAGTGGACGTAGATCATTTGATCGAACCACTATAAACCTTGTGTTCTCTTGCTGATTACTGTTTTATTGTTATTGTGCGACTATGATTTAAAACCTAACAACGGAGTCACTAGTGTATAACTCCAAGAAGGAACTTAAGTAAACTTGAACAAAACCATATTTGAAAATTAACCTAAATACAAGTAAACGCTATATTATTCCGCTGCATTTCGTGTTTATACTTTATCACTACCACGACGACTCTGATCTCAGGGACCAACAGAGGAGGTGCTGCCATAGAGATGGGATTAGAAGACATTGTTTTTTCAGAAGTAATGAGTGCTCTTGAGTCTCCGCCGGTTTGGCTCTGAGATTTAGCAGTATACAACTCTAGTTGTTGATGGGCACTTTTGGCTGCTTCTTCTTCCTCTTTTTGCTTGGCTGCTGCTGCTTCTGCATCATTTCTTGCCTTCTCGCAGCAGCCTCTTCTTCTCTTCTTTTTACCTCAGCAGCTGCTGCTTCTTCCTGTTTCTTTCTCAATTCAGCAGCTTCTACTCTCTTTCGCTCAGCTTCCTGATCCAATCTCTGGATTTCCGCTTCTTCTTCACGAATTTTCTGAGCTTTCTTAGCAGAGAATGCTGCAGTTGTTTTGGCTTGATGAATAATCTCAAGCTGATTGAAGAAATTACTCAGCGAGCGCTCAAAGATGAGATCTCGGGTTTTTTCAGTAGTCTCTTCAAGAGTTATGATGATAGAGAGTTGAATTGCTTGAGCCAGATCAGCTTTATCTCTTCTTGCCTTTGCCTTTCTAACTCGTCTTCTTTCTCTTCCTTAAGATGGGAGAGACGTGTTTTGAACCTTTGCTCTTTTTTCATTCAGTTTTTGTCTCAGATCATTCAGTCACTCAAGGGCAGCGAGATATTCAGCGATATTTCTTTGAATGCGCTCCAGACTAGATTCTTCTTTGTTTGTAGCAGTCTCCTCTGGGAAGTCATATTGATCAGTTCCCCCTAAATCCAAGAAGGGAATGTCATCTTGTTCTGCTTCTTTAGTGGATGCTTATTGCTCATCAAAGTCTTATGAAATGGCCCGGCCATCCTACATGTTGTTCTGGCCTTTTGGATTTAGTTTTCTCAGAATCAGATGAGTTGCATATAATATCTTCAAGATCTACTTGCTCATCAGCTGTGTAGATTCCAAGAGCCTCAAGCTGTAGGCATTCAAAAGCGTCAGTAGATATGAGCTCTGGGTTCAGAACTGTCTCCTGTGGTTGGGAGGATTGACCAGCTCCATCAAGTGTAGCATCGAAATGCAATTTCTTGGCAATTATCTTTATTGATCTTTCAAGATCCACTCCTTTCCTCTTCTTACTTTGAGGTTATTCAGTGACAGTTTGTTATCCTTTCACAGCTCGCTGTGAACCTTCTCCCAGATTTGTCTCTATCCGTTTCCTCTTGTTCCTTTTCCTTCTTTTCTCATGCTCTTCTCAGGTCAACATCCGAACATATAACTTCTTTGGTTGAGCTGAGGTGCCAGTTTTCTTAGGCTTCTTGGCACCCTCGACAGTTTGAACTGTCGGAATGGTAGTGAGACCCTCAGTCGTCTTAGCATCTACCTCCTTATCGTCAAAGCTATCATGCCCTTCATCATCACCATCGTTTCCACCGTTGTCTCCTTCATCTCTCTGTGTCGAATGGTAGACTGGATTCTTTGGTGGAATGAAATCAGACAGGATAAGGTCTTCCCTCTCTCTTTGAAGATCTAGAATACTCTCAAGAAGGTAGCTAACCTTCAAGCCAAAACTGACACTCGAAGAAAACTTCTTCAATAGTCGTCCAAAAATATATTATGCCCAATTCCCTCAAGGGCAATCATCAAGAACCATCATTAAGGCGTATTTCGGATGACTTAACTCAGAGAAAGATCCGACGCCACAATAGAGCATCCTCAGTGCGATCTCACTAAGTGTTTTGTAGAATAGGTTCAGTTCGGATACCTTAGTGGCAAGCTTGAATTTTTCTTTAATCTCAGGCTTCTTCCACTTAGCTCAATGATTCTTCATTGCCTCATTGTTATCCTCGCAATAACTGGCAATGGGAACCCCTGTCTTGGGTAGAAGAAGGTATTGAGTAATGAGATCAGGATCAACCCTTATATCCTTCTTTGCAACTTTTGTTTCGAAAAACCATTGATCTTTATAAATTATTGCATGTTCGTAGAACTCGGCTACGCGATGAGGGTTGAATCACTGGGGGAGAAGCAGTCAAGAACTGCGTCAATCTCTTCGCTATGAGCTTCTTGGAAATCTCAATAGCAATCGTCCCATCTGATGAGATTGATGCAAAATCATTCCGATTCAAAATTCTCTCTTTTAAAACTTGAGACGTTCGAAGCTATTTGTTGTTGAGGCTATAAGAGTCGACAATTTAAAATAAATCATCTTGTGGAATCTTCTCTGTGACTAGGAATGGCTCAGGGTTATCGAAGGTGCTGGTGCCTTCAATTTTAGTCATCTTTTTTAGCATGATTACAGACGTAATGCGAGTGATTTAGAAGGCTTGGGGTTAAAGTCTTGAGATTCTGAAGAGATTGTGTTACAGAGAGTAGAGAGTTCGAGTGAGAGTGTCGAAGACGAAGACACAAAGGGTTTCAGAGGTTTTTGGTGATCGATCATGAAACAAAATCCTCTGCTAAGATTGAAACCCCATTCTACAATGGACGACTGAGATCGATGCTGACATAAGCGGTTGTTCACATCTCTGGCAAGCCATTCAGGAGCACGTGGGAAGGTCGATGTGGCTCCACGTAATACGTTGTTGAGCTGCTTGCATTTAATGCAACGTGCAGTTGAAGACTTCGTCAAATTCAAAATTTCCCGCCTTTGATTGAAGTAGCTTTCTCTATCCTATGGCTTCATAAAATTGCTTAAGACAGTTCAAAACTGTCCTTATCGAAAAACTGAGCAACTGTGTCCCCCTTAGTTGCTAGTTTAAAAACTGTCCCTTCCTTCGATAGTTAAAAACTGAGACCTTGATAGTTTCTTTGTGCAGTTTCGTAAGCACTCAGTTCCTAAACTCCGTCCTTAGACTTTAATGCACAGTCTGGGAAACCGTACGACTTTGGTTTGACCCGTCACTGACTCTGAACTCTTATCCTTCTAACCTATTGGTCACATGTTCATTCAGGATGGCTCGATGCAGTAGTTGGCATAAAATGTTGACTTATCGGATTCTGACTCTGAACTGTGAAGAGTCGTGTTCTACATTAAATTCACTTGCCACCCTTTCGATCGACGTATAAAAATCACCTATAAATTCCTCTTCTGCAAATATATAGGAATGCACACAATCCATCATCTTTCAGAAATCCATAAGAAATCAAATCTTCCAAAAATATGTCTTCCACATCTTCTTCTTCTTCTCCTTTCAATATTGCGAGAGAAATGGCGAAGATCTCTATCCAGAGGAACAAGATTCTGGATGAGAAAAGGCTTTATGCGCAGTACCGGAGAACTCCATTTTTTCACGAGAAGGTGATGGGAAACTTTAGAACGAACGATCTTGAGTGCTTCGTTACCATAACGCCTAACTCCTTCCATACAGATCTGCTCAAGGTGGTTGCCTACAATGACCCTATCTCCGATGAAGAGATCTACTGTAATATTAATGGGGAGGAATTCCTCTAGTCAGCTGATTTCTTTGCAGAAGAGTTCGGGCTTCCTCGCAGTGGAACGCTGTATCTATAGTATCGAAGCGAGGAGACGGCACCGAAATGACTAGATTGGCAGGATTGGAGAGTGTCGGACATTAACTTCTATCCAACTGCGTGGAGTGAGTTCCTCAAGCTACGCTACAGGGTGTCCTTCGACATCATTTACCAGATGGTGGTTTGCAATTCCCTTGAAGAAATTGACTTTACGCTGCCTGTCTGGAAGGCAATGATGGCATTCGAGGACCAGGCTAAGTTGGACTGGGCAACATTTATCTTTGACTGCCTAAAGAGCGCCTTGAAGAAATCGCCTTTAGTCACTGTCCCCTACGGCATGCAGCTGAACTGGCTTCTTGAGAAGAGGATCCCATACTTAAAGGAAGATCCGTTGAATCTGGTTGGATCCGACTATCACCCCTCCAGATGGATGCCCACCCGCTGACTGCCTCCAAAATAAATTTTTATGAATTTGTGTAGCCTCCTTTTTATTTTGCTTTGATGTTGTATCATCCTCTTTTTTTCTAATGAAAGAAAATAGTTCTCCTTTTGCTTTAACTGTTGAGCAAAGTGTCCTACAATTAAGTAAAACTGACATAATTAACATGCCAAACAGTTTTGCATGCTCAGTTCAACAGTTTTTGCACCGATCAGTTCTTATCTCTTTCCTTCGAGATTTCATCAAACTCTAGAAGACCTAGTTTGATGCACAACTCTTTGAAATGAGCCTCAAATAGCGGTTTAGTGAAAATATATGCTAACTGGTCCTCCATCCTTATATATTCCACCGAGAAATCTACTTTCTCAACATGATCTCGAATGAAATGATGGCGAATATCAATGTGCTTCATCCTAGAGTGTAGAATTGCATTCTTTGAAATACAAACTACACTGTTGTTGTCGTAGTAAATAGGTACACATCCAGTTCCTATCCCATAATCCTTAAGCTATTGCTTTATCCAAAGCACTTGAGCACAGTAGCTGGCAGCTGCTACATATTAACCCTCAGTGGTTGACGTAGCCACCGAATGCTGCTTCTTGCTGAACCAGCTGATCAGTTTGTGACCTAAAAACTGACAGGTTCCACCTGTGCTTTTCCAATCAATTTTGCAGCCTCCAAAATCTGAATCTGAGAATCCATTTAGCATGAATCCATCAGTCTTGGGATACCAAATACCTAAAGACTCAGTCTGCTTGAGATATCTTACGATCTTCTTAGCTGTTTCCATGTGGGACTTCTTAGGATTAGCCTGGAATCTTGCGCACACTCCCTCAACATAAGATATATCAGGTCTGCTGTAAGTTAGATAGAGCAGTGACCCAATAATTCCTCGATAAGCAGTTGGATTGATAGGTTCTCCTTCTTCATCGAGAGTGATCTGAGAACTGGTGCTCATAGGAATCCTTAAAGACTTTGTTTTCTCCAAACAGAATTTGTTGAGCAATGGAGAATGCTCGAGAACTGACTATCATCACGCATGGAGTTTACTGAAAACTAAGTTGGAACACTCACTTTAAGGTCTAACCATACTGACAAGGAGAAGTTGGTATGAGGGCCTTCCTAAACTGACTAAGGAGAAGTTAGTATAACGGATTATCATACTGATCCGGGGAAATCAGTATAAGGGCGTTTCCCATACTGACTATGGAAAGTCAGTATGAGGATTTACCATACTGACCGTGGGAAGTGAGTATGAGGGCTAAACTGTACTAACTCTAAGAAGTCAGTATAAGAAGCCTCAGTTAGACTCAGGCATTTGCAAAATGCCTAAGTCTGTACGAGGTTATCCAAAACTGGGTTCCTCGGGCTGCAAAGGAGTTTGACGAAAACTTAGTATATCTTACACTGACAATGGGCAGACCAGAAAGGAAACTTAAGGCATGGGCTACGATTGGAAAATATAATCCATGAGTCTAACGTCTGGATTTATGTTTCTAACAGACTGAAATTCAAAAATTGCCTTAGTCTCTCTTCTCTATATAAAGACCTGCCCTCTCATCCTCAAAAAGGTTGCTTGAACTAAAATTCAAAATTTACTAGTCTAAAGATACAAAGGGCATACTCAGGTCATCTCTCCCAAAAAACTCTCTCGGAGTTTTTTTGTGTTGGTAAAAATGAGATTTGAGTTTCTGACTCAAGTTACCCACCGTGCTATCTTCTCCTAGCACGAGGCCAAAGCTTTAAGCTAAGGCTCAATTTGGAGAATATATATTTCTGAGATATATTCATAGCAGTCAATTTTCTAGTTTGGGATTCAGATTATCACGGGTGTATGCTGACCACCTGAGTTCTGGAAGAACCTCTAAACATCCAACCATTTTGGGAAGAATTAGTAAACATCCACCCACCAGGAAGGAGGCTGCGGGGTGCGTCCCCACTTCAACTTGAAGACTGAGTCTACAAGGAGTTCCTAGGCGAGTGCAACAGCTGACCGGAGGACGGAGGTTCCACGGACTGTGTATAGATCATAAGGATGCATGTGTTCACTTAGTAAATTATCCAAACCTTGGGTCTGAAGAGTGGATGTAGGATATTGAAATCCGAACCACTATAAAATCTATGTGTGCTACTTTACTGCTATCCATATACTTGCTCTGTTATTCTATTTCACAAACTTACTATTTGAGCCTTCAATACTTGTCCAAGTATTGAAGAATATATACTGTGAAACTTACTTAAGATGGAACAGAGACTTAAGCATAAACTGACTGCACGCAAAACTGACTATTCCCTGTTTAAACGAACTAGTGCTGGTGCTTACATTTACTTCCACTACATACACAAAACCTTCTTATGCACATATTGCACTCTTATTTCGGGACCAAAAATTACTTATATTCATCGTTGTTGGTCCTAAAATCAGAGTGCGAAACTGTGCAGCGGAAGGTTTGTTTATGGAGCGGAATTATTAAGAGATAGTTGCACTGGTTCAAATAAACAGAGTATAGTCAGTTTAGTGTGTAGAAAACTTAAGCTTAGGTCTCTATTTCAGTTAAGTCAGTTTAACATCATACACACTTCAATACTTGGACATGTATTGAAGGTTTCAAAAGTTAGTTTGTGAAACAGAAAAACAGAGCAAGTATGAAAGTAAGCAGTAAACAACACACAAGATTTATAGTGGTTCGAATCTCAATATCCTACATCCACTCTTCAGACCAAAGGTCTGGATTATTAACTAAGTAAATACAAGTCTCCTAATGATCTATAAACAGCCCGTCGGCGCCTCCGTCCTCCAGTCAGCTATGGTACTCGCATAGGAACTCCTTGCAGACTCACTCTTCAGGTTGAAGTGGTGATGCACCCCGCAGTCTCCTTTTTGGTGGATGGATGTTTACTGTTCTTCCCAGAACTAAGGTTGGATGTTTACATGTTCTTCCAGGAACTCAAGTGGTTGGTATACGCCCGTGAGAATCAAAATCCCAGACTAGGAAACTGACTGCTATGAATATATCTTAGAAAGATATATTCACAAAAGAAGAGCTTCAGCCTCGTGCTATAAGAAGTTAGCATGGTATAACTTGAGTCGAAGACTTAAGTCTCGTGTAAGGAAACACGAAAACTAAGGGAGTTTGCTGAGAGATCCTCTTTGTCATGTGAAGACTTTAGGATTCGTAGCTCAGAGTTCTTTCAACCACGTATGTTTATGCATTGATCATTAACCGTTAGAGGTTAAGGTGCAGACCCTTTTATAGAGGATTTCCTCAAGGCATTTTGTATTTGTGCCCATAAGACACATAAATCCAGATGTTAGACTCGTGGAATATATTGTCCAATCATAGCCCATGCCTTAGGTCTGCGACCTGCTCTGCTCTGCTGCGTCAATGTACCATACACTAACTCTAAGCCAGACTATGTTCTCAGTTTGAGGAATCCAGGTTTGGATAGCCTCGTATTGACTTACACTTGGGCATATTTAAATGCCTAAGTCTGACTAAACTTCAATATCTTTCGAATAGCTCGATCTTTAAAGGTAGTGGCTCTCGTACTTACTTTCCAAAGTCAGTACAACTTAGCCCTCATACTGACTTCCCTAGGTCAGTATGGTAGACCCTCATAATGACTGTCCACAGTCACTATGGAAAACACCCTCATACTGATTTCTCCGGATCAGTATGGAAAACCCTCACACTGATTTCTCCTTAATCAGTACGAGGAAGCCCTCATGCTGACTTCTCCTTGTCAGTATGGTAGACCTAATACAAAGTGCTCCATCTCAGTTTCAAGTTAAGGTTGTACTTGGTGAAAACCATATTTCATGCGTGTAAGTAGTCAGTTCTCAAGCATTCTCCATTGCTCGGTCTTCAGCCTAAGTTCTATTACAATTCAATTTGATCCTATACAAGGATTATATTTTAGAACTCTAGACTCTGAAAAACTGACTAAGATGGCTTACAATCTTTGACCCACCAAAACACAAAAAGTAAGAAAGGATTTCTCTAACAAAAATCCTAACAATTTCCCCCTTTTTGGTGTGGTCAATGCTATCTAGAACCTAAGCCGATGAGGTGTGGATAACTTTAGAGTTTTTACATATTTGACAAATAGTCACATAAACTCAGAAAAGTTCCCCCTCACAAACAACTTTTTACTCAAGATCTTCTCTTTATTGATTCGGAGATCTATTGCTCGATTGATTTTTCAAGTCAGTTTAGAGTAGTTTAATCTTAAGCAGGAGAGAGTTAGAAGCCTGCTGATTACATTGGATTGTGTAAGTTCAGCGTGTGAAGAATGAAGACCTTTGTTGGACAAAAAGAGATGGTCAGCAACAAGTCAGTTTACCCTTTAATAATTTTCATTACAAGTACAGGGATAAACTAACATAAAGAAACCTATTACAGAACTATTTCAATTCTATACTAGGCTGCTTCCGGTCTTCTTGATGTTCTTCAAACTAGCTGCTACTTAGGTCCGTTTTGAACTCTTTGTCCAAGGAGGGTAGCTGACTAGCTTTTCCCTACCTTTGGATTTTTGTCTTCTAGAAGTTCTCGGACTAGAAAGCCGTCCGTTGAGATATGCTCCTTATGGAAAGAAAAACTTGTCCTCTTAAATCTCAACGTTTCTTGAGGGAAGCAGGTTTGATATGCTAACCTACTTTATACTTCCCTCGTGCTTGCTTTTGATAGCTTTGCCCCCTCGGAGGTCTGTTGGCGCTGACATTGGCATGAAGTTCATTAGCAGTGATAAGAACATCCCCTATGAATGTCTTGTATCCTCCGGGCTCCTTTATTAGGCTTTGAGCCTAGAGCAGTCCATACTTTGTTATTTCAAAGTATAAAACAGCTAGTAGAGAAAGAGAAATTTTGAGATCCACTTGATGTTGAACCTGCCGGGCTCACAGCACGAATGTCTCCCGCACCAATTCTGATGTCTTCTGCACGTTCCATACTTCTTTCCCCTCTCTTTCACCGCACCCAAAAAAGGGTGGTGAGTTTATGTCTGGAGGCTTGGGCTCTGACGCCATTTTTCCAGATCTAAGGGAAATTTTAGATGAAGAAGAAGCATAATCCTGGAACAAAGGGTTGGACAATGGAGAAAGGAGAAAAGTGTTTCACAGGGGAAACATATGAACCCTATTATATCAGAGAGAAAATTCACTTGAAAAGGTAGGTGTGCGTTTTGACCTTTTGGTTTCCTGATATTCGGCAATGATTAAGATACGTTGCCTCGCGATGTGCGTTCGTGATTTAACTGGAGCAACATAGGAAAGAGCATTATCCACATGTCAAATCTTAATACATCGATGTAAGATACGCATTAATAGCGATTTAACCACAACGATTGCCTTTGGAATTCAAAATACCGCCTTTCGAAATTCCAAACTTAGAAGAAGTCAGTCTCTAAATTGAGAGTTGGAACTCACTTTAATTCTGTATATGTCCTTCTGAAGTCTTCTAAGTGTGAAAACCAGAACTTGGTTTTCTTTTAGCAAGTTCATTCGATACTTGGTTAGAGTAAGTTTAAATTTATTCGGGTGCCTTAGGAAGTGGCTTCTGCTATGCTTGGTTGTATGACGAGCTTCATACTGATTTGCATTGAGACTTCGTAAGGGAGAATCCTCTAAGGGTAAGTATGAAGTCTTCTTGCTGAGTAACACACAAAGTTTGTACAGAACTAAGAGTTGGAAACTCAGTTTTAATCTTCAGCCGATCTACATTTAATTTAAAGAAAACTGAGAGCTCGGGCTAAGTTTTATTCAGCACCACTCTTCTTTAACAAGGATCTCATCGATCTCCAATAGACCAAATTTTATGCTGAGCTCCTTGAATATAGTCTCTGGGAGTGGTTTTGTGAAGATGTCATCCATTTGATCTTCAGTTCGGATGTACTCCACGGAAACATCCTTCTTCTCGACATGATCTCTGATAAAGTGAAGTCTTATGTCGATGCCTTTTCTGTGGACTGGCTTGAAACCTCGCACATACTTCAACTGAGTAGAAGATGTATGGCCTACTGGCAGTTAAGTATACGAGTGACCCAATAATGCCTCTGTATGCTGTTGGGTTGTCTGCTTCGCCTTCTTCATCAAGATTGATCTGAGCATTTGGGCTCATCGAAATCCTCAAGGGCTTGGTCTTCTCCGGACAAAACTTGCTAATCAAATCCTTAGTATATTTCTTCTGATTGATGAAGATTCCTACTATGGACTGAATGACTTGAAGACCCAAGAATTAAGTCAGTTTGTCTATCATGCTCATCTGAAAGTTGCTCTGCATCAGTTTGGTAAACTTCTCACACATCTTCAAGTTTCTGCATCCGAATATAATAACATCGACATAGATCTGCACCCGAAGGATGTCTGACCCATCCTTAATTCTGAACATCATTGAGTCGATTTTCCTTTTCGGATACCATTCTTGAGGAAAAACTAAGACAACATCTCATACCAAGCTCTGGGTGCCTGCTTAAACCCATAAAGAGCCTTCTATAGGAACTGAGTCTACAATAGGCGACGTGAATCGCCATTTATTTCTTAACCCCGGATTCGTTTTATGGATATCAAAATAAATGCTATGAAAAAAAGTAAATGCCCTATGCATGCTCCTTTAAAATTTAATGCGTAGATTCAAAGGAATACATCAACTCCTGCGGATTGAATAATAGCGGTTTATCGTTGATGGAGTTCCTACAGATCTGATCTGTTCCCTTGCTAGATCTAGAAACCTGGTCAGGTTGCGCTATCGGATTGACACAGCCGCCCACTCTCTCACTCTGTTTAGGGTTTCTGATTGGAAACTTCAAAACTTATGTGGGGAGTATGAGAATTGATCTATTTATATAGATTTGGAGAATTGGTTAATAAGGTTTAATAAACCCTAACGGGCTCTGAACATTGTTGGGCCAGACCAGGGATCAAATGCAAACAATAAAACGGGTCTCCTTTTAATTAATTCCATGTTCAACCCAGAACATAATTAATTAATAAACATTAATTCATGCAACCAGAAAATTAATGCTGACCTACCCCTTTATTACCACGCTGTTAGGAACGGGTTGCATTGACTTGGTTAATCCCCATATTTTAGGTTTCAGACTTTAATTAATTAATTTAGAATATGACAATTAGCTGCAATTAATTAATCTCTTATTATTCCTGAGTAGTACCACTCAACCCTTATCGCTTATGCTTGAATCAATGATTCAACCTGCAGGATATAGCATAACGAACCTCGTGAGCTTCCCAGGGAATGTCACCATCTTGAAACAAATATGGTTATCTAAATCCAGCCTGAGGAAACCCCACACAAACTTCCATCACCCAAGATGCAGATATATGAGTACAGGTAAGACTTCCACCATAGCACGTCAAAGTGACAGTCAACCCATGTGTGCCCCTTAGCTATCAATAGACTTTAGATCTGACCAAGTTACCGATATCTTTACTCATTCATATGTCAAGTAGAATTGTTCATCTCACTGTTGATCCTATCAATACATTGAGATGTACCGGTCACACAAAGCAGTCAAGATAAACCACTTATGGACTTGTGTGTCGTAGCCTAAACTGACAGCCAAACCAGAAACTGTCTCAGTTGTGATGACTGTTTATATCTCACTAGGTCAAATGATCTATACGATCTTATGTGATCTCTTACACACCGTATGATCTCCTTATCGACGAGATAACTTGAAGTATTTGTTTGCATCGTATGATTGTTAATCCAGACATGAGTTGTTTATTACAAGTCATTAATAATTACCAGTATATCAAACATAACGTTTCCCAATATATAAATCATAATGCTTTTATGTATACAATTCCAACAATCTCCCACTTATACTCAAAGCATTATACCATTACTTTCTAGAGTATAAAATGTGTCTATTCTAATCTAGCCATTACATTTGGTCACCAGGTGGCCGACATCTACCTCAGCCCTAGGCTACGAACATGACCCTCGTATTCCTTCTGAGGTAAGCCCTTTGTAAATGGATCCGTTGGATTATCCTTCATGTCAATATTCTCTATTAGCACATCGCCCATCGCTACAATTTCTCGTATGATGTGTACTTCGCTGGAGCCACATCCATTCCTGAAGTCAAGGGAAGAACTAAGTTGCCAATCTGAGAGCCAGTCCAGGCTTCTCTAACAAGCTTTCCAGAGATGATTACAAAAGAAGCGTTCAACCAGCTATTGGCTGAAGCAAATCAACTAGTGGTTGACATTTTGGTACTGGTGGATCAGGAAAATACAAGCAGATAGATGTGCAGGAGGAAGTTGGCCTTGCTAATAAATGATTTGAAGATGATGTTCTTTGAGCGACCACCCTAGTAAAACTGGCAGAATTGGTGAAGAAAACATTAGTACCTGCAGTGCAACGAGATGCAAGTACATTACAATTTGTGCCACTGATATGTGTGTAAAATGACCTATTTTTCGATGTGTGATCGTGCATGTTTGTGGCCATTTTACCCTCATATCATATACTTTCGTTGTTCTTTTGTCTTGTTTTTGTGTTTGAAATGTTGTAGGATGTGTTTTGAGCATAATATGGCATATTTGATGGAGTTTTGGAGGAAAATCGTCCGAGTTTGGAGTCCAAGGAGGTTAGGTTCGTCCGAGCGGAGCGAAAGGAGAGTTTTGGAGGCTTGGAGGAGTCGCCCGGCAGAGCGAAGCCCGCTCGGCCGAGCTGAGCCGGACAGAGGGCTCGATCGACCGAGCAGTGCATGCTCGACCGAGCCATGCTGACAGAGAGCAGGCTCGGTCGAGCGGTTCTGGCTCGACCGAGCCAGAACGAGTTTCCCACATTCTCTGCAGTTTCTAAGAAGGTTCGGGCGAGCCATGGATGGCTCGGGCGATCTGAGGTCATGTTTGCTCGCCTATAAAATGGGGAAAATCAATTAATTGAAGAACTTTTGGCCAAAATTAGAATAACCGTCATGATACTTTTCCCTAGATTCATCTCAAAACATCTCCCCAACCAAAATCAAGGGGAATCAAGCCACATTCCATCCATTTGGTGAAGATTGAAGAAGGAAGAGAGGTAGATTGGATTCAAAGAAGACAACCGAAGAAGATCAATCATTGACCTTGAAGTTTTGTAATGAATTCTTTCAATTTCCAATTTGTTTTGTACTTAACTCAAGGTATGGAGAACTAATTTCACTAGTGAGTGTTGTATTACGGATATTGTGATGGATTGAATCGATTATGCTTGTTTACTTTCCTATGAGGGGTTGATTTGCATTTGAGCTTGTTCATTGCCTATTAGGTGTAGGTAATAGCCAGCCTTTAGGTAGTTGATGTGAACGTTGCAGCCAACACGCGGACGGAATCGTCGTGATAAGTGCACAATCTTATAGTTCTAGTTCCAATCCATGTGCGGTGCTAGGATTGTAGGGCGATAATCGACGATCGGTTGGGAGTGGCCTAGGCGTTAATAATGTAGCTGTTTGCAATTCCTAGTGTCATCTAACGCTAGTTATCCGTAGCAAGTGACTAGCCACATTAGAGTTGGTTGCTCAACCTCATAGGAATTAAAATTCATTTGCAACATAACTTGGTTTAATTCGGAACAATTTAAGTTTACAAACACTCACTATCTCCTAAGATTGTCGGATTTGTTATCTTAATCTACCTAAACCATTATTTGATTGGAGAAGTTAGCAATTGGTTTAGTAATTGATTGTTTGAATTTAAAGCTTTGTTTACGATTCATTACCTAGATAGATGAAAATCAACGACTTTTGTGTAACCTAGCTATTGATACCTTTCAATTGAGTAGATGATATCCACTTGAGCGAATTAGAAAAGAGACCGGATTGATAAATTTAACGTGTTAATTGTGTGTGCTTCACACGGCTACCAGCCACATAATCTCTTATCGCATTTTGAGTCTGCTGACCAGAATGTAGCAAGCACACGTGCATAAGACAATGTTGGTACATCAGCCCAAGGCGAAGCAGGAGAAGCAGAAGCTGAGGCTGATGAGATTGATGATGAAGAAGTGGAGATCCCAGAGACCGATAAGTAGAAGATGGCGAGGCTGAAGAAGAGGCACCCGTGGGATGACAATTTAAAAGCCGGCTCAAAGGCACCATCTGAACACTCAGTATGTATAGTTCCCTTTGTTGGACTCCCACATCTGAAGTATTTAATACAAAGTATTGTAGATTGGTGCCCTCTTCTCAACGCGTTCTCTAAAGGCAACGAGGACTTCTTCTATTGGGCTGATTTAATCACACAAAAGTAGAGAAGAGGGTCGACCGTGAGATCTGAAAGATCTACTCCAAGTGCTTATTTGACCATCCTCAAGACTCATCAGTGTTGCATGAGTTTAAGAGATGGAGGATTATCGACTTCAACTCTCACGAGCTAAGTCATGAAGAGAGGGACATTCTCAAAGCCAGGTTCGGACATACATTTTTAAAATCTAAAGAGCACTGGGCTTACATTTTTTATTAGTCAAACCAAGGAGAGGACAAAACAACTCACGGTCAAGAAAGTGAAGACAAGGCTGAGAGAAATCAAAGATCATAGACTGTTTTCCTGTAAACATGATTTCCCTCCTCTGAAACTCAAGAAGAAGTTGAAGGAGCTAATACAGACGGAGGTTCAATTTCTCCAGCTCAGGCCCACTCAAACTGTCCACGAGATGATGTACAACTTTTTTTACACTAAGAGTATAGACTCTTGTTGTGTGTGAAATACACTAGTACAAGTGCACACTGTCTAAAGTAATAATAAAACGGAGTTCTCTCCAAGTATCGATCCACAGGGAAGGGGTAAGGTGCACAAACACTCGAACATGATTTAATTGATGAGAACAAATGAGTAGGTTGGTTTGATTAATCTAACACGGGATGTCAAAAATAAGGGAGAGGTGATACAAACAAACTTGACAATTTCTTGATCAATTAATAAATAGGACTTAGGCTATGGAATCGACTTGCTTCAGATAGTCAACGTTAAATACACTTAAAAAGACACTAACACCTAAATACTCGACCAACTCGACATTTATTTAAGTAAGCATAAGTGAAAAGCTCTCTAAAACGAACTAAAATCAAGAGAATATAACTTCTTACGAGAGTTATCAACTCTCCTAGTTCGTTTTCCTTGTATATGTAATGATCTATCATTAATGGAAAACTGACTTATTGATGACAAAATCTTTTTGTCAAATAAAAAATTATACTTTTGAGCAGAACTTAAACAATCTAGTGTAATCAACATGATTGTGAGTGTTCTCACAAATATTTTGAATCTTTCGCTCTATACTTATGATTATTTTGCAATGTGCTCACATTCAAAGTTTTTAATCGAGCAATATCTCTCCCAATTTAAGGGGAAACATCCTATGTGAAGTAGCCTGAGTCTAAGAAGATTATCTTTCCTTGAGTTATAGGTTGATAACTTATCCTTGTAAAACTCAGAAAGTTAGTCTCTCCTCATTGACCAGTTTAGATAGTTGATAGATGGTTAGATGGCTTCGACCACACCAAAAGGGGAAAATTGTTAGGAAATTTGATGTTAGAAATTCCCTTCATCCTTTTTTGTTTTTGTTTTTGTGAGTCAAAGACCAAACTAGTTGAGAAGTCTCTAGATATTCCCCAGTTTGATTTTAAATGTAACGTCCTGAAAGGTCTTTTAACCGAGTTGTACTTGGAGCTGAGTTAACAATAAATTTAAGAATGAGTCTGTTGATGCGCAAAGACGCAACCCTGTGTCGGTCAAAGCAAAAGGCTGGAGGATGGAAAACACGACTCTTCAAGTTTGTGACGAGATTTGAGATAAAATTACCATATCCAACTTATCCCCAATGTTAAAAACCTCAAGGTCTAACCCAACTACTCTACAAACTCTTATTTTAAGTTATAATGTAGTCTTTAGAATTCAATTTTTATTCAAGTTTGAAGAATCCGAGAGAACTAGATTCATCGTTTATTTTCTGTACTTTAATTTTCAATAAGTTTTATTAATGTAATATTTAATATCTCTTTTTATGTCTCTTTTCAATATGCTATACTAGAATCCTTAGCAAATTCTAGGGTTTCTCCATCTTTGTGCATGTTTTGATTCGCATTATTCCAACCCTAAATTTATTTAAACTCTTTGATTTTATTTTCAAATTCTATTTTTCAATTAATGGATCGAGAGATGAAAATGAGAATAAGTTTTAGTTATTAATAGAAGGACCGAAAGGCGAAAGTTAATAATAGGAAAAGAGAGTTTAATACAATTAATTTTCTGTCCGACAAAGAAGAAATTAATTGTAGGGTTAAATCTGATTTTTATTGAGTTTGACAAATTTGGGTTTTGGAGACCGAGAGGAGATACTCATTCATTAGTAATCTAGGATTTAATTGTCCGACCAAGGAACTATTTCCAAATTAGCATATTTTCCACCTTTAGTCTTTTCTGGGTTTGAATTTTTTTATTGCATGTTAGTCAACTTAGTAGATGTTAATCGAAGCTCTACAAACATCAAGGAGGTATAAATCGAACCCCTCGCTTGATATATCTTTAGTTTGAGCATGTTTTGTATTTTTCCCTACTATGAAATGTTGTGATCTAGGCTTGATCTTGAGTTTATAAGTACGTATACATGTTATATTACGAGCCTAGAAACTATATATCGACCTAGGAATTAAGGTGTGGTTATTTTGGAGCATGTTTGGTATATTTGCCCAATTTGAAAATATTGAGGTTTTGTTTCGATTCTTGATGTCTTGATGCTTGGAATGTTGTCTAGAATTGTTATATTTGTTAGAAAATCATTTTGTTTTGTTAGAAATCGATTGGACGAGCCCCTATAACTGTTTGAGCCAAAAACCATTATCTCTGCCGAAGGCAACTCGCCTCGATTTCGATCGACACCTTCTTGCATCGGTCGATGCAGCCATTTCGGTCGATGAGGAAGAACGTCGATCGACATAGAGCTGCCTTCCATTTTTCTTTCCAAAAACCGTTCATTTTGATCGACACAGCCTTATTTCGGTCGACATTTTGTTCGCCAATCGATTTTCCTCCATTTTGGTCGAGGAAAATCAATTCTTGATTAATTAAATTGTATTGGTTGAAGAGACAACGTCGATCGACACACTTAGTGTCAATCAACACCGGCAACAATTTTCCAAATTTTTTATTCTTCCATCAATATTGGAAGTTATTTCTATCTTTGATAATATTTCCAAAAATCTTTTCGATACAAACTAACTTCAATTGTTTAACCCGAACCCTTGCAACTCAAACTTTCTTTGAAGCCAATTGTTAAACCAAACTTATCAAACCTTGACCTTTGAAATATTATTGAAACTCGATTTGTGTTTAAGATGTAAAAACCTTCTTGATTACTTTTATTGAAACGACTTTAAAACCTATTGATGAGCTATAAAACTCTCAAATCAATTACATATTGATTCGTAATTGATTATGTAACTTCCTTTTATCACAATCTGTGAGGAGATATTTAGTCATTTGATGATGTTACACACTTGTTTATTGAACTTGTTAAACTCCGAATATTGAAATTCAATTTGTATCCGAACTTTAAATCCTCTTATTTTATTCTAGACATGACTCGAAACCACTTGACGAGTTCTCATACTCTCAAGCCATTATGCATCAATTCAAATTCATTGTGAATCTTCTTTTAAATTCTTGAAGAAGTGCTTAATTACTTGACGAAGTCATTTGTTTTGTTCAAACAAATTAAACTATGAACCATGTTTCTTGAATTAATCTCGATATTAGATCACGAGCCTTACGAATAATGTTTGACTTCCATGTTCGTCAAACCAAATTAAAAGGATAATTCTTTCACATCCTCTTATCTGATGGCTCAACATTTCAAAAGTTCATGATTGATTAAGAGTCTAGAATCCTTAATGTACCAAGTACTAAATGCCTCGATCTATTATCCTCTATGGATTTATTTATTCCTTATATTATAGGAAAGTGCAAGGAGAAGATCGATTACTAGATCAACCAACCGCATAACCACACCTACTCAAGGTGGGCTTTTCTCTTACCCCTATATAGTGGGCCAAATTAAAAATATAAAATGGTGTTTTCTTTTCAAAGAATATCAAGCGTGAAATGAAATATTTTGTTTTAAACTGTTTTGTCATTGCCTACCATTTTGTGTTTGCTATCTGTCCTCTCTGTGAGGGAACCCCACTTAGAGAAGAACATCAAAAGTATTCAAGTATGGATGTTGACTCCACGTAATGCGAGTCTTATCGATCGTACTCAGGTAGTGAAAGAGATACCATGAGTTAGTGCACTATGATGCTAACATGTTAAGGGTCATGCCCTACTCGGACAAGCATCGTGACTGTGGTAAGTGGCCACCTCCCAGTCACATAAACCATTTCTAGATAGTTTAACTATGTGAAAAGAACTAGCTCATTCAAAAAATGTTTTGGTTTCATGGGAGGATTTCAAACTTAAAACCCCATGTGCTACTCGATTAAAAAGGTATGACAAAAACTTATATAAGTTTGTTTTCGGGCATGTGTTCACTAAGTAGAATTTGTACTTAGCCTCTTGCATTATTTCTAAAATGCACAGGTTAAAAGAAGCTTTTGGAGTTAGGTACGAGGCAGCAGTCGTGGTGGAGCTGAAGAATTTCTTTTTGTAATAGTTATATGTTGAAATATGTATCTTCATATACATAAATCATTGATAACTTTACACAGCTAGAACTCTTTGTCTTTTGATAGCTTTTTGATAAATTGTTAAACTTGAATACTTTGATATTCGTTCTTGAGAAGCCAAGATCCCTTCTCAAGGAGACACCTTTTGCTAAATTTATCTCTCTTGGGATATGTGTGTGTTGATTCATATCTTGAATTGCTTGTCTTTTATTGTGAATAGATATCCCAAATGCATGACTCATTCCTGATGTGCCTCAATTCCTTGATTTATGTCTTCTTTATGAATTAGGGTGTGACAAAGTGGTATTAGAGCCAGGTCGTTCTATTTATTTCATTCTTAAGTGAGGACCTCATTGCTTCGAGGCTTCCATTTACTCAATAAGTTGAAAACAACTTTACCATCTCCTGCTTCTTCACTCATACTCGGCACCCCATCAAGAGAAAAAGTTTTGCATAAATTTGTCGTATTTTATTTAAGGCATACACCTTCCCCTTTCAAAATGAGAAATATTGATGCATATATTGCTGTAACTTTTAGAAATTTTAAAGAGTTTTGATGCATAAATTGTTGCATTTCTTATTTAAATATCATGAAGGTTTGATGCATAAATAGTTGCATCCTGTTTGTGAAATTTAATGCATACATTGTTACAATTATAAAAAAAATAAATAAATGCGTATATACTTGCATTCCAATTTTAAATGCATAAATAGTTGCATACCCATTATTAAAATTTCAATACATACATAGTGCATTCCAATTTAAAATTTTAATGCATGAATAGTTGGACCCAAAAAAAAAATACTTGATGCATAAATTGTTGCATTTCATGAAAATTTTAAGTTTTAATTATGTAAGAGCCTTATAAGAGAACTTAGACGCTTTAAGGGAGCATGTTGTAGACCACCTTTCCATTTCAATGACTTAGAATAAACATGTAATTAAGATAGGATTCTCATGCGCCATAGCCGACCATAGAAGTATTACCTAATCGCGTTATTTTCGTTACTCTAGTATTTAAATTGCGCAAACTATTATTATTCTGACTTGTATTTTGTATAACCCACTAATTCTCTTGACTTTACCTATTCCCAGATGGTCAAACACTTTTTCACCCACCGCTAGCTGCTCCCCGTAACGCCTCAGGGGAATGACGAGTTAGTTACTTCTATAGTTACCAAATCTGCCGCGGGGACACATTGAACCGTTTCCTCACTGATTTCCACAAATTATGGACTGATGCTCACCCCTATGGTGTGACCCGACCGAAGGAGTTCGCCGCCTAGTAGAGCTGATGCCCCCTCAGTGGCAACCTTGGGTGCAGGCCATTTATGTCTACTTTCTGGACCACTCCTCGGCTGATGAATCAAATCTGGAAGGATTCATCTCCCTCATTCACTGCCAGCATGTGACTTTTAGCAACCCACCTCAGACTCATGTTGATGAGACCGGATCCTCCCATACCTTGATCGATATGTCCGATCATCAAACTGAAGAAGAGGACCCCAAAGAGGACTCCTCTTATGGGCCTAATGATGAGGACTTGGATGCCAGCCACTACCTCGCCTATCCCGACGATGACTCCGAGAACTATTTAAATCCGGACCTGGACCGTCCTATACCAGTAGCCTGGAGGAGGGAAATGCGGGACAGGTTCGGAAGCTAGTGTATCGACCCTGAGGAAGAAGAAGGGACTGATGATGAGGCTGAGGATGAAGAAGGAAATGAAAACGGTGAAGTGGAGGCAGAAGGAGAGGACAAGGATGAAGGTAATCAGGACGTGCCCGCACAGGATGTACCCCCACCAAATGATGCTGCCCAACTCAATGACAACTGGATCGCTACAAACTGGCCGCAACCATGACAGCAGGAGTGGGGAGATGAACCCTGGAACATCGAGGACGAAGACATTGAAGAAGACCACGAGGAGAATGCTACCTCTCTAGAGGTCATTGACTGCTCCGACGTCGGGATTTTTTGACTCATTGAATGATGACTGCTAGCCGCCACCCTTGTCAGGTCTAGTTGCATATATGTAATTGTCTATCAGTTGTGCTTTGTAGGATTGTGATTGTAGGGTGCCTTGTTGGCCCATTTCTTATCATTCAGATATAATTGATGTAATCGTAATTATGATGCCTCCTATAGGAGAGGAACAACCATTGTACTAATTGGTAGCCGGGAAGCCAGTTTTCAAACAGGAGACCCCAAGATTTTCAATGAAAGTTCTACCCGCCCACTTTCTGGGTTTTGGATGTATCTCTTACTGTTATGTTTAAAACCTTCTGTCTTGATATCAAATTTTATCATCTTTGTGGCGAATTGTGTAAACTTGGTCAACGTTAAGTAATGTAGGGAATATTGTCCCTTAAAAGACTGTTAACCCTAAATTGTGGGATAACCTACCTCATTAAGAGAATTTATCATTGTTGTCTTTTATGCGATCCTGAAGAGGATTACTTTACACGTTGCGCGTACATTGGGATTGAATGCCCCATTTAATGATTTTGTATTTTGCAGAATGCCACCTAGGGAAGCCCCTACTAGAGGCCGAGGCCAAGGACGAGGTCCAGGACGAGGCCGTGGAAGAGGCAAAGCCCAAATGTACCCAGACGGGACATGTCCGAATCAAGGTGAAGGACCCCATCAAGAACATAATTGGGGCAATATAATGAAGAAATGCGAGCACCTCCCATCGAACCTAGATGAATCAGGGAAATATTTACCAGACATAACCCGCCACTACTGGACGGGACCAAAGATCCGCCTAAAGCTGAAACATAGATAAAGTCCATGGAAATGATTTTGAGGATACTTGAATGCACCAATTAGGAGAAGGTCCAGTGCAACTACTTCCTACTGACTGACGAAGACGAACATTGGTAGGATACTCATCTGAAGACACTTACCCCTGAGCAAGAAGATGCCCAAACTTGGGATTAATTTAAGGAGGAATTCTACACCAAATACATCCCTCTAACTTACCGAGTCAAGAAACAGGCAGAATTTCACCACCTAGTGCAAGGAGAAATGTCCGTAACCTAATACGACCGAATGTTCAATAGTCTGTCGAGGTATGCTTCGTACGCGGTGAACACTGAGCAGAAGAAAACACTTCAGTTCACGTGTGGACTAATAACAGACATCCAAGCTTCTATTGCTTGCCTAACTAGGTTAGACTACAAGACTGCCCTGTAGCGAGCCTTGAACATTGAAGCAGCACTGAAGAATGGACTACGAGTTGCTCCCTTGGCCAACAAACCAGAGCCATCCACTAGAACATGGATAAAAAGGAAGCAGGAAGATGTTCCACAAACATCAGATATTTGACCTAGGAGAAACATGCAAGGTAACTAGAATTTTCGTAACAACCAAGCTGGAAACCAGAGGAACTTCCATAACCAATGGAACAACTGCCAAGGAAAATATGCCGTCAAACGCTGCAACCACTGTGGAAGAGACCACCCAGGAGAATGCGCTGCACTTCGCGCCAACTGCTACAACTGCAAGAAGATGGGACACTACTTGTCACAGTGTTGCCAAGGCAACAATTGTCATGATTTCTGAAACCAGCGCCAAAGAAACCAAGGCAATACTCAACTGTATGCACTGCAACGCCAACAGAAACCCAGAAACAACTGCAATCGTGCCATTCAAGCGAAGCCGATTGAGTAGGTGCCTCAGAAGCCGCAACAACAACAGTATCCACCGTAGCATCAAAACCAACACTAGCCAGCTCAACAGCCAGCACGTCAGGGATGAGCTTACGCTCTCGAATAGCTAAAGGAGAAGGAAGATCAGAGAAACCTGACAGGTATGGGATTAGT
Organism: Plectranthus barbatus; assembly: GCA_026898455.1. Lineage (NCBI taxonomy): Eukaryota > Viridiplantae > Streptophyta > Magnoliopsida > Lamiales > Lamiaceae > Plectranthus > Plectranthus barbatus. The sequence goes on along the minus strand of JAPKLW010000241.1, from coordinate 18,779 downwards.
AAACCAATCACCGATTATTGTGCTTTTCGATACTGGTGCATTGCATTCATTCGTATCCAAAGATTGTGTTCAAAATCTAGGGCTTAGTACCGAGAGAACGAAGAACAATTTGTGCATAGTGACTCCTGATCACTTCTATTTCTAACAGATTAATTATAATAACAGCGGCAAATATAACCTAGATTACTAACTAGTGACTATCTCCGCTCGGTCTCAAAGTACACCAAATTAGTCAATCTGATGAGCAAATCAGTTCAATTCCTACAGTCTAGTACATCTGTTTGGATAGT
>JAPKLW010000241.1:0-18479 GCA_026898455.1 Plectranthus barbatus | reverse complement strand
CTATTCCCACTATTAATATTCACCTCTCGGTCCTTCTATCAATAGCTAGACATCTAAATTAATCGTCTCCTCTCGGTCCTTGAATTAATCTAGAATTATAGAATAAACACAGGAATCATGAACCTAATTAATTAATCCTAACATGCATCCATAATATTATTCAAACCCTAGAACCCGCTAGGGTTTCTAGCCACTCATCGCAGATAGAAATCCAAAAGAAAACATATTAAATTGCATAAACATAAAGAACTTACAAGAAAATAAAAGGGTTTTGTGTTCCCCAAGTCTTCAAACTCTCAAAACTGAATTGTAGAATGAAAATATGATAGGGAATTAATGGGGGATTAATGGGGTGTTCTGAAAAATCGAATTTACATAGGTATTTATAGTGGTGGATGTGTATCCTATCAAATCTAGGGCTAAAGATATGAATAAATTCATTTTTCCTCGAATTTCCGCTCCAGCAGATAGCCTCGCGTCGATCGTGACTGATCCACGTCGATCGACGTGGCTTCTTGGTCGGCGTCGATCGATGCTGATTGGCGTCTGTCGACGCAGCTTCTCGCCCCTTCTGCGCGGTCTCACGGTTTTGGCCATAACTTTCTCTCCCGAACTCCGATTAACCCGATTCTAGTTGCGTTGGAGAGCTAACTCAAAGCATAATCCATTCCCATGCGCCAATAGCTCGAATTCCGCTTGTGGAAGAACTCTTCACTGCTACTCTTACACGTCACTGCTTCCGGAATGGATTTCTCGTGAACTTAGGTCTAAAACCCTACAAAAACACCAAAATGCGCATAATACCACCTAATATTGACTCATGCATAGAATATATATATAAACTCAATAAAACTACATAAAATAGTAGAAAATAATATGGATAAGCAAGTAAAATAATGAGCTTATCAACTCCGACTGGTGGATCAACTCTCTCGAATCTTATTTGTTCAACCCAAGAAATTTCTTTTGGAGCATGCTTATTAAGAGCCAGCAGTTTGAACATCGTACAAATGAGAGACGTGGACGTCATACTAGGAATGAAGTGGTTAGAATAGAACCATACTACCATCCGATATAGGGATAGGATTGTGTCTTTTGAACAGTTTGAAGGAGAACTCGTGTAATTGCACAAAGTTCGGAAAGGAACAAGGATTCCCTTAATTTCTGCTATGCAAGCCTACCATTTGGCCAACACAAAAGATAGTCGAGTTTTCCTTGTGTACTTGAATGAGGAAAACAAGAAGGACATAACTATCAGTGACGTAGAAGTTGTCAGGGAATTCGAAGATATTTTTCCCAACGAGTTACTTAGATTGCCGCCAGACAGGCAATTGAGTTGTTATTGATCTGGAACCAGGTGTAGCTCCTACCTCAAAAGCTCCGTATAGAATGGCCCCTAAAGAACTGCAAGAGTTAAATGTGTAATTACAAGAATTGCAAGATTTGGGATTCATACGACCCAGTGGCCTTGGGGAGCGCTTGTTCTCTTTGTGGAGAAGAAAGATGAATCTATGCGTATGTGCATTGATTATAGAGAATTGGATAAATTCACTCTGAAGAACCAGTATCCACTCCCAAGAATCGACGATCTCTTTTATCAACTCAAAGGAGCAAAGGTCTTTTCGAAGATTGACCTTAGGTCTGGATACCATCATCTAAAAACCCGTACAAAGGATATTCCAAAGATCGCATTTCGAACAAGATATGGCCACTATGAGTTTGTAGTGTTGCCTTTTGGATTGACAAAAGCATCACCAGTATTCATGGATCTTATGAATCGCGTGTTTCATCCATATCTAGATAATTTTGTCATAGTCTTCATAGATGACATTCTTATCTACATAAAGAGTGAAGAAGAATATCGAGAACATTTGAGAACAGTCTAGAGAACCTTACAAAAGGAGAGACTATATGCCAAATTAAGTAAATGCGAATTCTGGCATAAAGAAGTAATGTTCCTATGGCATAAGGGATTAAAATATACCCAACTAAGATACAAGTTGTGAAGTAGTGGGAAGCTCCTAATGTAGTGTTTGAGTCTACGATGGACAACATGAATTGCCATTACTAAATTTTTGTCAAGGATCGTTCTTAGGATACTAAGAATAAATTTCAATTAAATAAACCATGTGAACCTATGCATGCTCCTACAAAATTAATTGCAGAGGATGGAATTTAGGAGTACCTGATCTTCACCGTTTGATCTACAGATCTAGATCGGAGCCAATAACGATGAAGTAAATCTGGATCTGAATCTGAGCAATGGCGTTGGAAGTTGTTCCTACAGATCTGATCTTCTGATTTGTTCCCTTGCTCCTTGGAAATCTGGTGAGGATTATCTACCAAGTTGGATCCGAGATCCGGAGAAATCGATCAGTTACTCCCTATGGATCAGCCGCGCCGTTCTCTCTCAATTTGCTCATTATACTGAAAAATCACTTGATCTGATAGAGAGAAGGCATATATATAGTGTTAGAGTTTTGAGAAACCCTAACCCTAATGGGCTTGAGCAGTTTGTGGGCAAGACCTGGGTTCGAATAAAAATATTAAAGTGGGCCCTCTTTATTAATTAATTCATCATTGTTCAACCCAGAACATAATTAATTAATAAAACATTGTTTTAACCTTCACCACGGTAACAATGCTGACTCGCCCCTTTATTACCACGTTATTAGGAACGGGTTGCATTAAACTAACATGATCCACATAGTTAAGGTTTTAGAAATTCATTAATTAATTTGGCTTATGATAATCAGCCACAATTAATTAATCTCTTATTTCTTGAGTAATACCACTATCTCCTTTTCACTTATGCCTGAATTAAATAATTCAACCTGCAGGGTTTAGCATAATGAACCTTGTGAGCTCCTCAGGGAATGTCACAATCCTGAAACGGATATGCTTACCTAAACGTCCAGCCTAAGCATGCCACACACAAATTGCCAACACCCAAAATACGGGTGTAAGAGTACAAATAAGACTCGCCACCATGGTAAATCAAAGTGTGGTCAATCTGTGTGTGCCCCTTATCCTTCTGTTAGGTTTAAGATCATAGGAAGTATGTTAAGGATTTGGCTCATTCGTATGTCAATGAGAATGGCTCATCCCACTTTTGATCCCATCAATACCCAACCATGTACCGACACATCTAGGATAAGCCCACTTATGAACCGAAATGCCGCAGCTTAGACCGACAGCCTATCCAGGGACTGTCTCGGCTGTGATACTATTTATATCTCCCAAGGTCAAACGATTCTGATGATCCTCTGTGATCTCCTACACACCATATGGTCATCCCTATAGGCGAGATAATAGGATATTATGGTTCGTTGTATGTTTGTTTCATCAGACAGCGAGCATCGTTGTAGCAACACATATATGAAGACCAGTGTACGAAACACTTAATCATATATGCTTTCAGTATACAATCCCAACAATCTCCCACTTATACTTAAAGCTTAATACCATTGCTTTATCAAAGTATTAAGTGTGTCTATACTGGTCCTAGCCTATTTACACATCTATGATCAAGAGATCGAACTTACCTTTAGACTCAGACTATAAGCATAACGCTCATGAGTCATCTGAGACAGGCACTGTGTAAATATATCCACTAGACCTTCATGTCAATCACTCCCTCTGAATACATATCACCTCTTGTCACGATTTCTTGTATGATGTGATACAATATATTCTATGTGTTTCACCACCTTGTGAGTCTTAGGTTCCCTTGAGTTTGTCATTACACCAACACGATCACAATTCCATGTTATTTTACTAGGCAAACTTAGAACACACACCTCTAGAGGATAACATCGGAGTTATACTGCTTCTTGCGAAGCTAATGAAACTGTCAAATACTCAGCCTTCATACCGGAATCCCCAACACACTTCTGTGTTAGATTCCTATAACTCCTCATCCAAAGCCAACACATAGTTAGAGGTCGATTTCCTTTCCTTATGATCCTCCTGGATATCCGATGCCATTCAACTCACATGGCTTGTAAACCAATGTGCTTGTCCTGAGTTGAATTGATATCTGTTTAACATGCTTATAGCATTACAGATATCTAACTTCGTTCATTTACAATATGGAAAGACAACAATCTTTCTTGCTACGAACGACTCACCACAGAATCAATTTAAGCGACTTGAGATACCTGAACATCCTTTTCTTGTGACAACACAAGACCTTAATTAAAAGATGTTCCAAATTCTCATAAGTCCTACTTCTGAAACTGTTCGGATAACCATCTCTTTATGCCTGATAATATCTCCACTCCGTTTCTAAATGTGAAAATACCATCTACATAATGTGCAAGAAAACCACGCTTCTGCTGATACATAACTGGTACATGAAACTATCATTCTCGATAGACAATAATGAAATGTTTGTTACATGACCTTGAAGCTCCTTTAAGTTCATACTTGAACTACCTTGGCTTCCAGACATGATGCTTTTCACTTTACTTCACATAACTTATCTGGTTGTTGCATACAGATGTCGTCACCTTTTATCTAGGTACCCGTTCATAAAATTCGGATGACGTCATCTATTTTCCAGATAGTTAGATTCATATGTGCTGTTATGGTTAAAACAATTCGAATGGGTTTAATAGTTGCAACTAGTGAGAAAGTCTTGTTGTGAAACATACCTTACTCACTAACCTAGACACTCGAATATACTAGGTTACCATTCGAGCATTTTTGTTGTATATCAATCAATTGCCTATAGCTGGAAAGTTATTTGGCAATCACTGATCCTGATACACAACCATAACCTTTACTGATTCATTTCTGAATTCATGACTTGACGTCATTAAACTGCATCGTTTGTCTTAACAGCTTCGCTGTGCTTTCAGGGATAAGTACGATGTTGTTCGTTAAGCTGGGAACAAGTCCAGAGACTATTTCCACGAACTAGTACCATTAAGCCTGTTAAGGCAACCTCCCGCTGCAATAATGCTCCTTTTACGTTGTTAGTTGATGGTGTATTAATTTGTGGTTTACCACCTTACACAGGTGACCGTGCAATTGGTACCATACCTTCCAAGGTATGCTCAATATGCCACGGGGTATTTCCTGATGGATTTGAATTGTCTTCTCTAAAACGTTAGAGAACAATCTCACATTTGGATTCATGGTTTCATCCTATACAACTTGCTTGTATCTAGGATACACAAAGCAACCATCTTTTTCGTTTACCTGGAATAGCCCTCAAACAAGTACTAACTTAAACCTTTCTTCCAACCAATCAGTTTCCTATATCAGCTTAACAGCCGAATTACCCATCATTGCCCTTTTGACATAGTCAAGGTCTTGTAGGGTATTTGGAACTGATTTAGAAGACACTAGATTAAGCAAACATACAACTGCTTTTGGCGTTGTTCCCAAAACAAAAATTTGGCAAAGCTGGCATAACTTATAAACTTTTAAAGAATCTTATTTCGTTTTAACCTACACTATCCCAATCGAGAGATAATAGGTGTATTTAACTGGGATGCAATCCGTTTGCTCTGCCAGATACTGTAAAAAACCCATCACTTAAGATACACCATTATGAATGAACCATAATGTTTTTACGGTCTTGTTTAACTTATTCTCTACCTTAGTCTTGAACGCTCCTGATTAAACCAAGAGACTAAGACTTGTAGTGAACTAGATAAACATATCCAAATCTTAAATGATTGCAGTATCAATGCCTGTTAAGGCAACTGCGAAAGTAGACTCAAACCAGCAAACCAGAGCAAACACGAAATACCCTATAGAGATACAATCGCCTATTAAAAGGCCTGGTTACCATCTTATACCTCTAAGTAGTTGTCATAAGTACCATTCTTAGGAATACCTGGATTGAATCCATAATTCAATGAATTACTTAAAACTACTTAGACTGATGTAACCTATCTCTATAGAGATTCTTTAAATTATACCTTAGAACACTGATAGTTTATGTAATCAAGTAGTGAAGAGATAAACATCCATAATAGAAAACACTGTTATTCATCATGATAGAAAAACTCTATTGAATAACTGATAATCCATAACAATAGATGAAAAATATTGTTTCTAAAAACAAAACAACATCTTTTCAGAAACAGAGTTTTAACATAAACTTAAAGCAAATAACTCCAATAGCTTGAGAACAATCTCCAGCATCTTTCTTGGAGTTGGTAGTCCCGTCATCCTCAAGGATTATCATCAGCTTGATTCTCTGCATAGCGCAGCCAAAACATGATTAGTACTCACAGTAACCACTACTCACAAGGAGTAGAAAACTGATACTAAACATGTAAATGATGACTTACCTCGTCCATTGGTGTTAACACCTGGACAATTTGCTTTCCAGTGTCTTAGCTTGCCACAACGGTAACACTTGCCCTTTCCTTTAACTTTCCCATCCTTTTTCTTTGGAGCGTAAACTTCATTGTTCCCACCAGCAGTTTTCTTGTTCTTATTCCTAGCCGTTCTCTTAGGTTTTGCTTGTTTAGGTACAGCAGATCGGCTACCAGAAGAAACCAAAACTGCTTTTTTGGGTTCCATCAGGGACTGTGCTGCCATCAAGTCACTGAGTAACTCATTAAGAGTATACTCCTTCTAATTCATCACAGCATTCAACCTGATGTTTTCAAAGGACTTGGGAAGAGAGTTTAGTATGATATCGACTTGGGCTTCGGCGTCAATACCACCACCATGCAACATTAGTTCATCCATAAGGTGAGTCATGGCAACCACGTGCTCTCTCACTAAACTGCCTTCAGACATTTTCTTACCACAATCTCCCTCAAGAGATTGAATCTGATAGTTTTGTCCATCTCCCCATAAGTCACTGTTAGATTATCCATAATCTCACATGCCTTATCATACAGCTGAAGCTGCAGCTGCAGTACCTTACTCATAGTGGTCATCATGTAGCATTTCACTAGATTATTAGACTTGATCCACTTATTGTAAGACTGCTGCCGCTCGGCAGTAGCGTCAGCAGCTGGGACTGGCATACAAGGATCAGTAAGGACAAACTTGTGTTCTTTCGCAACAACGATATAATCCAAATTACGTTTCCATTCAAGGAAATTCGGACCATTGAGAGGATTTTGAGCAACGATATTAATGACATTGTTCATAGACATATCGGAAAACAAATAAGCTAAATTAAAATAAGCACATACTACGAACAATTGAAACAAATATGCATAGAACCTTTAGATTAAACAATGCAATTTGCTTCCTCCAATTGCCAAGCTAATTTACCGCAAGCTACTTGAGTAGACGTTTACGGCAAACGGTCAACCAGACCAAAATAGGTCCTTTAATTTCTTAACATGCCAGGTATCTTTAGGAAAAGAAATTAATATTGGAGATCTTAAGACCATGTTCACCTATCCGGAGCAGGGACATCATTCATGAGTTATACTCCAGACAACATCTAAGCCAAAAATAACCACAAGCCTAACTCCGGACGTTTAGAGCGATTTAGCATACGTACTGGACCCATTCCGCATGCCCCTCACATCCTTTGTTATCTCATTTAGTTTAATCTTAGAGACCAGTGAAAGTTGTCACAATGCAAGCTACTTGAGTACACTTTTGCTCAGAGGCTCCCACTTCTCATCTCAAACTAAATGTTTTATTTAGAAACCTCATCGCACTAGAACTGGTGTGGGACCTCTAACGCAAGCTACTTGAGTAGACGTTTACGCTTCAAGATGCCTCACTTCCAGTGAGAGGTCGTATTTGTGGAGGTCTAATGATTTTAGTTAGAGAAGAACCAAAATCCAGCTTAGTATTTTAATTCTACAGGTTTCATGCGCACACATTATTTTATGTACCATAAACTGTGTCACATCTAAAATTCCATCATAAATTAATATGATCCTAAAATTTATAGACACAATTTAAAACATAAAATAAATCACATAAAGCATGCTTGATAATTTAAAAATTACAACATGCTTAAACAATAAATAATTAAAGCAAGTAAACATGCTTTCCTATTATTTACTAGTACGCACATACTAAATCACATCAGTACGAGAAATAATTAAATAAACAAATAAAATTTCTCGTGGCCCCTCTCATGCGATTACAACTGAAAAATAATTAAATCTAATCTATTACAAGATTTATTTTCTATATAGATCTTCAAACTGGGCCTCCGTTGGACTTGAAATCTGAATTTGGCTTCATAAATAGTAGTTGGGCTTCAAATTAGGGTTTCTAGCCCAAACAGCAGCCAAACCCTAATTTTACAGCACAATGGGCCGCTGACGGGCTGACGGGCCCGAGCTACAGCCCGGACAGCAAACCCTAGGGTTTTTGGAAACCTTAGCCGCCACCCTTCTTGCAGCCGCCGTCAACCGCCTTTCGCCGTGCCCAGCCTTCGCCGCAAGCCGTGCCCGCAGCCCAGCCTCGTCCCGGTGCTGCCACGGCCATCGGGGAGTCGCTACAGCCGCGCCTGAAATGCAAGCTCGCGCTCGCTGCTGCTGCTTCACACCGCCCGCCTCCTGCGCGCGGCTTTGCTGTCCAACGCCACCACCACCGACCGTCGCTGCAACAACCATCACCGGAGCAGACGCACACGGCAGGCGCTCGCGAACCAACCTTATCCGCAGCTTTGCTGCGCTGCGCCGGTTGTGTTCCTCGTCGAACGGAGAAGATGCGGGCAGAGGTGGCTTGCGACGGAACCCTAGCTGCTGCCATATTTGTCCACCGGCTCCAACGCCTTCAACGGAGTTGCTGCAGTCCACCGGCGACCATAGCAGCGTGAGGAAGTGAGGGCGCGGCCCAGCCATGAACAGAAATATTAGATTTCTGCCCGCTGCCGCCACCCACTGCCAGCGCCGTCGTCGACCAGGGAGTGCTCCGGGGACTGCACTGCTCCTGAATTGTTGTGTTCTTCGTTCTTTGCTTCTCCGGATCTCATATTTTACAGATTTGAAATAATAAAGAAAATACAAAAAATAGATCTAAATCTATTACATGATTTTCCCTATTAAATCTAACCACGGATTTTCTCGTGGTAAAAAACAGATCAAAAAATGAGAAGGCCACGAGAACAAAAACATCCATGACAATTTAAATCAATCCAAGAACATACATATTTATTTAATTTAAATTTATCCAGGATAGAGCCTAAGAACTAAAACCTCGCTCTGATACCAATTGTAGGGTTTGAGTCTACGATGGACAACATGAATTGCCATTACTTAATTTTTGCCAAGGATCGTTCTTAGGATATCAGGAATAAATTTCAATTAAATAAACCATGCGAACCTATGCATGCTCTTACAAAATTAAATGCAGAGGATGGAATTTAGGAGTACTTGATCTTCACCGTTTGATCTACATATCTAGATCGGAGCCAACAACGATGAAGTAAATCTGGATATGAATCTGAACAACGGCGTTGGAAGTTGTTCCTACAGATCTGATCTTCTGATCTGTTCCCTTGCTCCTTGGAAATGTGGTGAGGATTAACTATCAAGTTGGATCCGAGATCTGGAGAAATCGATCAGTTTCTCCCTCTGGATTAGCCGCGCCGTTCTCTCTCAATTTGCTCAATATACTGAAAAATCACTTGATCTGATAGAGAGAAGGCATATATATAGTGTTAGGGTTTTGAGAAACCCTAATCCTAATGGGCTTAAACAGTTTGTGGCCCAGACCAGGGATCAAATGCAAATAATAAAGTGGGCCCTCTTTATTAATTAGTTCTTCCTTGTTCAACCTAGAACATAATTAATTAATAAAACATTGTTTTAACCTTCACCACGGTAACAATGCTGACTCGCCCCTTTATTACCACATTATTAGGAACGGGTTGCATTAAACTAACATGATCCACATATTTAAGGTTTTAGACATTCATTAATTAATTTGGCTTATGACAATCAGCCACAATTAGTTAATCTCTTATTTCCTGAGTAATACCACTCACTCCTTTTCACTTATGCCTGAATTAAATAATTCAACCTGCAGGGTTTAGCATAATGAACCTTGTGAGCTCCTCAGGGAATGTCACCATCCTGAAACGAATATGCTTACCTAAACGTCCAGCCTAAGCAGGCCACACACAAATTGCTAACACCCAAAATACGGGTATAAGAGTACATGTAAGACTCGCCACCATGGTAAATCAAAGTGTGGTAAATCTGTGTGTGCCCCTTATCATTCAGTTAGGTTTAAGATCATAGGAAGCATGTTAGGGATCTGGCTCATTCGTATGTCAATGAGAATGGCACATCCCATTGTTGATCCCATCAATACACAACCATGTACCGACATATCAAGTAGCTAGGATAAACCCACTTATGAACCAATGTGCCGCAACTTAGACCGACAGCCTATCTAGGGATTGTCTCAGCTGTGATACTGTTTATTTCTCGCTAGGTCAAACGATTCATATGATCCTCTGTGATCTCCTACACACCATATGGTAATCCCTATAGGCGAGATAATAAAATATTATGGTTCGGTGTATGTTTGTTTCATCAGACAGCGAGCATCGTTGTAGCAACACATATATGAAGACCACTGTACCAAACACTTAATCATATATGCTTTCAGTATACAATCCCAACACCTAAAACCCCAAATGAAGTTTGAAATTTTCTTGGACTGGCAGGATATTATCGCAGATTAATTTAAGGATTTTCCAAGATTGCCAGACCAATGACGCAACTTTTGAGGAAATGAATTAAGTATACATGGACTGAAGAGTGTGAAGCAAGTTTCCAACGCTTGAAGGGACTCTTAACCACTGCCCCAATTTTGGCAGTACCAGAGGCAGACGAAGACTACGAGCTGTATACTGACGCCTCCATGAATGGTCTATGTTGTGTTTTGATGCAAAAAGGCAAGGTTATTGCGTATGCATCACGTCAATTAAGGATGCATGAATTGAATTATCCAACACATGATCTTAAATTAGTAGCCATTGTCCGCGCATTAAAGATTTGGAGACATCATCTCTATGGAGCTAGATGAGCAATCTTCACTGACCCCAAGAGCCTCAAGTACTTCTTTGAGCAGAAAGATCTGAATATGAAGCAAAGAAGATGGTTAGAATAAGAGAAGGATTATGATTTGATCATTAATTACCATCCTGGTAAAGCTAATTCAGTAGTGAATGTGTTGAGCGGAAACACTCCAGCCAAAGCTTCTGTTGTGATCACGCAAGAGGATGAATTTATTAAGGATTTGGAAATGTTGAATATTTAAGTAGTTTCACCACCAGAGACGGTGAGAATGAGAATAGCAGCCTTATTAGCAAGTCCTGACTTATGGACAAGAATTGATGAAGCACAAAGAAAAGATGAAGATTTAGAAAAGATACAACTTCAAATCCGCGAGAAGAATGTCACAAATTTTCAAGAAGCATTCGATAATGCAATAATGTACGATGGAATATTGCGTGTGCCAAAGGGTGATGATTTGAAGGAAGAAATCTTGAGAGAAGCACACGAAAGCTCGTACATTGCCCACCCTACAAGTACGAAGATGTACCAAGACTTGATGTCAAAATTTTTGTGGGAATGTATGAAAAGAGACATAGCCATGTTTGTAGAACGATGTTTGGCATGTAAATAAGTGAAGGCATTGCATCGAAGGTCGTATGGAAAGTTACAGCCACTTAACATCCCTGAGTGGAAATGGGATGCAATAGCAATGGATTTTGTGACTGGTCTACCCAAATCCCAAAGAGGGAACATCGCTATTTGGGTGATTGTGGACTGTTTGACCAAAAGCACACATTTTCTGCCAATTCAGATTACGTATGGATAAAATAAGTTGGCCAAAATTTATTTTAAGGAAATCATCTGATTTCATGGCGTGCTAACGACAATTACATCTGATAGAGATGTGAAGTTTACATCCCACTTTTAGACTAGCTTACCAAAGAACCTTGGAACTCGATTGAACTTCAGCACTACATTTCACCCTCAAACAGATGGTCAAGCTGAGAGAACCATACAGACATTGGAGGATATGCTCAAAACTGTTGTTCTTGAGAGAGAAGTGAAATGGGAAGCCGTTCTACCATAGGTAGAATTTGCATACAACCATAGCTTTCAAGCCACCATTGGAATAGCCCCATATGAAGCACTTTATGGAAGAAAGTGCAGATCACCCTTGTATTGGGATGAAGTTGGTGAATGGAAAATTTTAGGAACTGATGTCATCGAGATGATAGAAATCGTCTGACAAATCCGTGTCAGGATTAAAGAAGCCCAAGATCGATAGAAGTTATACGCTGACAAGAGACGAACTAAATTGACTTTCAAAATCAGAGACAAGGTATTCTTGAAGATATCGTTGTCTAAATGAATCATTTATGTTGGAGCTAGAGGTAAGCTTAGACCTCGATATATTGGTCTTTACGAAAATTTGGAAAAGATTGGAGCCGTAGCATATCATTTAGCTTTGCCACCGAGTTTCGAAAAGGTTCATAACGTCTTTCACGTGTTGCAATTGAGAAAGTATATCTTTGATCCAAGACACATTATTCATCAAGATGAAGTTCAGCTCGAGCTGGATTTCACTTACGAAGAAGGACCTGAAGCGATTATGGATTTCAAAACTCAAGAGCACCGCAACAAAAAGATTAACCTTGTCAAAGTAATTTGGAAGCACCATGGCACTGAAGAAGCGACGTGGGAACTTGAAGATAAGATGAAGGAAAAGTACCCCGAACTCTTTTTGTAACCTCCAAAATTTCGGGACGAACGCCCCTCGTAAATTTTAATTGTATTTATTGAATTTCTGAAATTTTATTTTGTTCTTGAATTTAATTTGAAGTTACGCGATCAATTGAATTGGGAAATTATTATTACATTATTCATTTGCCACCCTTATTTAAAAAGGAGTAATTAATTATTAATAAATATAATTAAATCGATATCGATAATTTATTTGACGACCCGACATTTCCATATCGGGATATTATCTATCGATAAATATTGTAGGTCGATGAAATATCACAGTCTCCCGTGCAATGATGCGAAGAGATGTAGAGTTGACGTGAGGTGACATTAACGTGACCGATGTGAAAAGCGAATGACAACCACTTTTACTTTTAACTTTCGGTAATTCCAAATTTAACCTCACCTCCCTTCTATAAATAATAACTTCCCCATCACTCCACCATTTTCACTATCTCTCTAATTTCTCTCCGAAGAAATTCCAGTGACCAACTTTGTCGAAGCTCCAACGAGCTCCGGCGAAGTGTTTTAGAGGTAACACATACATTTTTGGACTCCTCTTACCTCATTCCTTCCATTTCCAACACTCTTTCCCTCATTCTCCATGTTTTAGAGGTTGAAATCAAGCTAGGAGAGCATTGATCAAGCTTTCGAAGCTCTATGAACATGAAGGAGGTATAAATTGAACCCCTCGCTAGATATATCTTTAGTTTGAGCATGATTACTATTTATACCCTAGTTGTAAACGTTGTGATCTAGGATTGATCTTGAGTTTATAAGTACGTATACTTGTTTAGCATGTTATATTACGAGCCTAGAAACTATATATCGACCTAGGAATCGAGTTGTGGTTATTTTGGAGCATGTTTGGTATATTTGCTCTATTTAGAAATATTGAGGTTTTATTTTGATTCTTCATGTTTTGATGCTTGGAATGTTGTCTAGACTCGTTATATTTATTACAAAACCATTTGGTATTGTTAGAAATTGATTGGACGAGCCCGGATAACCGTTAGAGCCAAAAACCATTTTCTCTGCCGAAGGCAACTCGCCTCGATTTTGATCCACGCCTTCTTGCATCGGTCAACATGGCCATCTTGGTTGACTTGGAAGCCCGTCGATCAACAAAGAGTTGCCGTCCATTTTTCTTAATTAATTTAATTATATCGGTTGACAAACATGCGTTGATTGAAGCTATTTCATTTCGGTCGATGAGACCACGTTGATCAACACACTTGGTGTCGATCGACACCGATGACATTTTTCCAAATTTCATATTCTTCCTTTGATTGATTCAAACCAAATTGTTATTTTATTCGATATCCCCTATATAAATCAATATTGGAAGTTATTTCTATCTTCGATAATATTCTTAAAAATCTTTTCGATTCAAACTAACTTCGATTGTTTAACCCAAACCTTTGCAACTAAAACATTCTTTGAAGTTGATGTGCAATAAAAACTCATACAAAGTCTCACTGCACACTCAAGGTTTAATTATCAATCCAAGTCCTTCTTCCCTTCTCCCGTTAGAATACCGGGATACTATAGCAAAGTCTAATAGCTAGGCAAAATAGAATCGTTGAGTGATTTCTATCAAACTAGGCAATCAATTTAAACCTATGCTAACAACATATAACAAGGCAATGAATTAAACCTACAATCAATATCATGTCTCAAAACAATCATTAAATTCCCTCCACACATTGATAAACCAAGACAAGCAAATACTCAAATGAGGTAGATAGGGTGTTGAAATAAATGTAGATTTAATCCAATTAAGTTAATCATTGATGTAAACACATTTTAATCCCTAGGAGGTTGAGCAATCGACCCTATATTCGCTAGCCACTTCCTACGGAGAACTAACGGTAGATGACACTAGGAATTGCAAACAACTATGTTATTAACCCCTAGATCACTCCCGATCGACTGTCAATTATCGCCCTACGAAGAACTAAAATTGTAAGAATATACATTTTTCACAACGATTCCGCCCGCGTGTTAACTGCAGCGTTCAAATCAACTATCTCAAAAGCTGGCTATTACCTACACCTAAGAGAAAAGGAACAAGCACAAGTGCAATTCAATCCCTCAAAGGAATGTAAACAAACAATTATCAAACCTAATCTTCATGCATCCTTGTTCAAATCAACATCCACATTGAATTAGAGCAACATACCTCTCAATTGTAACAATACAAAGTTGAAATCAAATACATCCATTACAATTAATAAGTAGAAAGTGAAATCTTCCCCAATTGGATTTGCTAGGTCTTGATCTACCCCCTTTGATCTTCAATTCTCCTCCAAGGATTGATGAATGAGCTCCTTGATACCTTGGGTGAGGTTTTGGAAGAGATGGAAATGGGAATAGTAGAGAGAATTTAGGTAATTTCCCTTAGATATGACAAAAATTTTCAAAATAACCGTTTTCCCCCTTTTATAACGAGTTGGCAGAGCCTCGGATCGCTCGGGCCAAAGTTTGCTCGCCCAGGCGAGCTCAGAACTAAAGAACCCCATAATCCCGCTTTGGCTCGGCCGAGCCAAGGATAGCTCGACCGAGCCTGCTCTCAGTCCACTTGGCTCGGCCGGGCAAAGTCTCTGAAATCACCTTGCATCTTTTCTGCTCCGCTCGGTCGATCCAGCTTCCCTTTGACACCTAGCTCGGGCGATTTTCATCCAAAACTCATCCAAAAGTGTTGTTTTATGCCCAAAACATATCCTACAACATTCAAAACACAAAAACACAACAAAACAACAACAAAAACATATGATATGGGAGTAAAATGGACACAAACATGTATGCTCACACATAAAAAAATAAGTCATTTTACGCACATATCATAATCCCCCAAACTTGAACCTTTGATTGTACTCAATCAAAACAAAGTAAAGGTTAATGCTAAGGACATGAACCACTCATCAAAAATGGATAGAAGAAACGAAAGCACTCCCTCATGTGTTTAGGGACGATGAGATTCACTCAATCACAAGATATCAGCTTGATTTCCATAGGTTTGCATCCATTCATACCACTATACTACAATGAGTTAGTTTCCAGAATAAAAAAGGTCTTTGTTTTCGGTTATAACAAGGCTTACTAAAAGGTGGGTTGTTTTGGGCCAAAGTGACTAAACTTCTCCATTTCCCAAAACCCCCAAACTTGTTCTTTCTGAACAACTACAAACCCCGAGGCTTTTTCATTTCACAACACACTTTTTTTTTCTTTTTCTCTTTTCTTTTCTTTTTTTATAATTTTTCAATTGCACCATCATTCATTCATTTGTCGGTGCCCTCTTTTTTTCATTTTTCAAACACTTGCACCAAAAATTTCGTTGGTACCACATTTTCTAGGATTCAAACCAATCCTTTATTTCATATCTTTCATGCCTCAACATTTCCCATCAATACAAATCCAATCAATTCCCAACCCAATTTTCATCACCGTATTCACCCTCATACACTATTTCCCCCCAACTTGGTCCTAATCATATCAAAGAAGATTCACCAATAAAGCTTAATCACGGGGGTCAAATATATGAAAGGCAAAATTATGATAACAACCACCTTATACTCCCGGAGTGAAAGGTAGGACTACGAATTGATGGCCTAAGATCATTTTCTAGTTAAACACTCATGCCAATAGATAGAGAACGGATGCAAGTTCTAGATCTCATACTCTCAATCTTGCCACTCACAAACAATATAGATATGACAATATCATGGCTCAAACCTCACATCTTTTTGTCAAGTCATATGCATTAACCACACACAAAACTGGGCAATTCAAAAGTTAAACTTAAAACATGCTTCGACAACTAGATTCCTCCCTATCATTGGTTGAGATAAACATCCAACTTCACCAAGTAAATCATGATTTAAACCTCAAGTCTAGTTCGGGTTCATCACACACACACAAGCACACAACAACCTAAAACAATCTACATGCATACAATCAATCTAACAACAATCTAAATGCAATGCAACTAATTGGCAAGAGAAATAATAGAATGCGTAACCCATTGATATGTGTGTAAAATAACCTAATTTTCGATGTGTGAGCGTGCATGTTTGTGGTCATTTTACCCTTATATCATATGATTTTGTTTCTCTTTTGTCGTGTTTTCGTGTTTTTGTGTTTTGAATGTTGTGGTTGAGTTTTAGCATAAAACAACACTTTTGGATGAGTTTTGGATGAAAATTGCCTGAGCTAGGAGTCAAAGGGAAGCAGGATCGACCGAGCGGAGCAAAAAGGGCGCTGGGGTATTTCAGAGACTTCGTCTGGCCGAGCCAAACTTGGCTCGGTCGAGCCACCCTTGGCTTGGGCGAGCCAGAGCGGGATTTTGGGGTTCTTTAGTTCTGAGCTCGTCCGGGCGAGCCAACCTTGGCCCGGACGATCCGAGGGTCTGCCAACTTGTTATAAAAGGGGGAAAAATGGTTATTTTAAAAACTTTTGTCACATCTAAGGGAAAATTACCTAAATTCTCTCTACGATTCCCATTTCCATCTCTTCCAAAACCTCACCCAAGGTATCAAGGAGCTAAATCATCAATCCTTGGAGATTGAAGATCCAAGGGGGTAGATCAAGATCTAGCAAATCAAAGTGGGGAAGATTTTACTTTCTACTTATCAATTGTAATGGATGTATTTGATTTCAACTTTGTATTGTTACAATTGAGAGGTATGTTGCTCTAATTCAATGTGGATGTTGATTTGAACAAGGATGCATGAAGACTAGGTTTGATAATTGTTTGTTTACTTTCCTTTGAGGGACTGAATTGCCTTTGAGGTTGTTCCTTATCTATTAGGTGTAGGTAATAGCCAGCTTTTGAGATAGTTGATGTGAACGCTGCAGCCAACACGAGGGCGGAATCATCTTGAAAAGTGTATATTCTTACAATTTTAGTTCCAATCCCTGTGCGGGGCTAGGTCGTAGGGCGATAATTGACGGACAATTGGGAGTGATCTAGGGGTTAATAATGTAGTTGTTTGCAATTCCTAGTGTCATCTTCCGTTAGTTCTCCGTAGCAAGTGGCTAGCGAATATAGGGTCGATAGCTCAACCTCCTAGGGATTAAAATGTGTTTACATCAATGATTAACCTAATTGGATTAAATCTACGTTTATTTCAACATCCTATCTACCTCAATAAAGTATTTGCTTGTATTGGTTTACTAATGTGTGGAGAGAATTTAATGATTGTTTTGAGACTTGATCTTGATTGAAGGTTTAATTCATCGCCTTGTTATATGTTGTTAGCATAGGTTAAAATTGATTGCCTAGTTTGATAGAAATCACTCAATGATTTTATCTTGCCTAGCTATAAAACTTTGCTATAGTATCCCGGTATTTTAGCGGGGGATGCAAAGAAGGACCTAGATTGATAATTAAACCTTGAGTGTGCAGTGAGAATTTGTATGAGTTTTTATTGCGCATCAAGTTTTTGGCGCCGTTGTCGGGGACTTCATTTAGTAGGTTGCCAAATATTGGGGGAAAAGTGAAGCTTGTAGGCTAGGTGTTTGTGTTTTTGTTTGTGTGAATAATTTGTTGTTTGTTTTTGTATTTGTTGGTACTTTGAGTTTGTTGGACTTTTGTAGGTGTCTAACATGGAGAATAGAAGAGGAGTTTACAAGGAAAGACTTGAGAATGTGCAAAGGCAAATGGAGGAGATGAGAGCCCTAATGATGCAAAGACAAAGACCGCGGAGGCTTATTCGAGGCGTGTATGAGTAAATGTTTGAATGTAATAACCAATGGCCGGAAGAGGAAAGAGTTTAT
>JAPKLW010000240.1:538228-714975 GCA_026898455.1 Plectranthus barbatus | reverse complement strand
CCAACTACTAATACGGCTCAGATGCCTCAATGTAGTGGGAGGATTGTTCGGCAACCAGAAAGGTATGTGTTCATGGGAGAGTCATTTGACTTGATCCTAGAAAACGGATCGGATATATCGACCCATGGACATACGACGAAGCAGTTTCTGATAAAGATTCCAGGAAATGGCGGGTCGCCAGTTGGGTTTTGTATACAGAAAGCATATATTACGATGAGTATACATTCAATGGTATTTCCTATCTATTAAACAAACTTATATGCGAGTAAAAATGGTATTCTCTTATCTCACCGATAGGGACGATCATATGGCATGTTGTAGATCATAGAAGACAGTATGATCACTTGACCTAGTGAGATATAAATAGTATCATAGCCGAGACAGCGTACGAGGATAAATCTGTCGGTGTAGGCTACAACATAGTCGGAAAGAAGTAATCTTTCTTGATTACTTGATATGCTGGTACGTGCGGTTGCATATTGAATGAACCACAGTGAGATTTATTCTACTTTCTAACATCAGAGAATACAAGATCTCGATCTTGATTGAGTCCAAACCCTAACGAAGGTTCAGGGGTGTTGGATAAATATTCTTGAAATACCCTTAGGAGTACAATGTAAAAGGTTTTGTTGGATCAAACCTTATTAGATGGTCGATCATTGCTGAAACTTAGCATAGCTTAGCAACTTATGTAATGTCCTGTATAGGGTAAACATCGAGTTGTAATAGAATAGGTTGCTTGGAAAGATCTCAGCAGACATCAGAAAAGCAAGAAAGAAGAAGAAAACTAGTGATAACAGAATGCTGAGGAGTCAGCATCTGATAACACATCACCAACTGCTAAAGGTGTTAGCAATCCGAAGCCAGAGAAGCAGAAGAACATTTGCTGCGCATCAAGTCCAGTACTATGCTGAAAGATATCCAGCATCCCGTTCCAGTAAAGGCACAGCAAAGCAAATCTCAACAACTGCTACACCGCTATTCTGACCAACACGCGAAGATTAGACCTGTCATAAGTAGGACAGAAAAGCCTGTACGGAGACAAAAAAGTTGGTAAAAAGCTACCTGCATTTAAGTAGAAAGATCCGTTGTGTCTAAACGGATCTGCCGACTCAAACTTCGAGAAAACAACTATAAAAGGCAAGTCAAAGGAAGATGCAGGAGCTGCTCACTCTCTAACGCAAACACACGTACGAAAGTTTCCAAAAATAGACAAAAGCCCTAAGAGCAGTTCAGTTGAAAGGCATAATACCGAGATATCGAAAAGCCTTCAACTTCTTGAGTGTCCCACCAAACATCTGACACTCATCTGAGAGATTCTTGAAGTGATTCAAGAATCTTCAATCATTGGGATCACTTTTGTTATAGAAAGTATCCAGGAGTCAATTTCTCAAAAGGGAATTGATTAGAACGGGCACTGAAGCCGAGAACAAAGGATAGTTCAGAAGGAACTTTAAAATCCTCCACAGGTGGTAAAAGCAAGTTTTATGAAGGTGCGCCCTTGACTCAGCCGGAGCCACACCTGAAAGGTTCAGAATATCGGAAGATAGCCGTGGAGCAGACAGACCAAACGTCGGCTGCTTGCTTTACAGGAAGGGCAACTCTTTGTACACCGTATACTTTCTTAGTGAAACTCTTAGCGATTCGGCTAAGGAGTGGACGTAGATCATTTGATCGAACCACTATAAACATTGTGTTCTCTTGTTGATTACTGTTCTATTACTTCTGAGCTACGACAATTTAACCTAGCAACGGAGTTGCTAGAGTATAACTGCAAAAAGTAACTTAAGCAAAGTTGAACCAAAAACCCTACGTTAAGAGTAACCTACTTACAAGGAAACACTAATTTTTATTCCGCTGCATTTCGTGTGTATATCTTATTGTTACCACGACGACTCTGATCTTAGGAACCAACAAGGGGTATGCACGGGTTGACTGTTGCTTTGACTTGCCATGGTGGAGAGCCAGAGTAACGTTCTCGTATACTCGCATCTTAGGTAAAGAAGTTCGTGTATTACAGTCTGAGACTGGAGCTAGGTAACCATATCCGAGTAATAGGATGGGGACATTCCATGAGGAGCTCAATAACATTCATTGTGCTAAAGTCCTGCAGGCTGATTAAGTTCAAGCACGAGTGATAAGGTTTGAGTGGTATTGCTAAGGAAATAAAAAATTAATTAATTGTCCAGTAACCTTAAATATGGGGACTCTCAAGTAAATGCACCCCATTCTCATAACGTGGTAATAAAGGGGTAAGTGGGTATTAATTCTGTGGTGAAAAAGAATTAATATTAATTAATTTATTGTGTCTTGGGAATTAATTAATTGTTAGGACAATTTTATTGTTTGCATTAGGTCCCAGGTCTTGCCCAATTAAATATACTGAAAAGAAGCCCAGTAGCCCATTAGGGTTGAAACCCTAGGTCTATAAATAGACAGTTCTCTCTCTCAGTTTGTCTCTTAAAATTCAAATCAGTTGAAACCCTAGTTTTAGAGAGAGAGGGACGACACATATTGTGTCTGGAAGGAGAAGGAATTCGACTCTGGCTTTCACAATCACAGTCCTGTGGAACTCTCACCAGTAGCAGGATTGAACAACATTGGGATACAGATTTGAAGATCTAA
This sequence comes from Plectranthus barbatus, assembly GCA_026898455.1. Taxonomy (NCBI): domain Eukaryota; kingdom Viridiplantae; phylum Streptophyta; class Magnoliopsida; order Lamiales; family Lamiaceae; genus Plectranthus; species Plectranthus barbatus. The sequence continues at coordinate 712,350 of JAPKLW010000240.1, read as the reverse complement.
TCTGGAGAACATATTTGATTTTCCCTTTTCTCTTTCTCATTAATTAAATCTAGAAATTGGATTTGTCTAATTTTTGTTTTCGCAAATTAAATTAATTCGCATGGTTGAATCAAGGGATTGGACTAAAAACGGAAAATATTGGATCTGACACTACGGAGTTAAGGTAAACTCGAATCCACTGCATTTAATTCATAGGAGCATGTTAGGGTTTATCGTTTTGGTAATTGTTCTCAACATCCATGAACGGTCTGGTTTATTTGGATTTGGCGGTTCAGTTCGCCATGAAATCCCTACAATTGGTATTAGAGTCTGGTCTCGTTTTCATGGCTTTGTTAGATGAGCAATTTAATTCGATTATGCATGTATGAATTATTTAATTGTTGTGGATGGTTTTGCTTTTGTTCCTCGTGGCTACTCGTTCGATTTAATATGTGGTGTTTTATCGGTGTTTCGATTAAATCGGTTTTGTAAAATCACGAGAAAATCTGTGATTAGATTTGATAGGGAAAATTATAATAGAATAGTCTATTGTAATTTTATTTTCAGATCTATAATTTGTACGGGTCGAAGAAAAAAGCCGGAGACCGACGAAGCGGCAGCGGCAGGAGGTCGCAGCGTCGTGCTGCCACAGAGGCGTAGCGCAGCGGAGGCGGCGCACGGCAGTTGGCAGGCGGCCTGCCGTGATGTGCGGCCACGGGCGTGGCTGGTGGCGGCCAGGTTTCGTGCTCCGACAGCAGGTGCGGCCGACAACAGCGGTGGCTGTCGCCAGCGGCTGCTGCTGCTGCGGCGGTGGTTCGTGGTTTGATGGATGGTGCAATTCAGTTGTAAACCCTAGGGTTTGCATTTGGATTGTGGGACCAATTTTCAAATCACAAAACCCTAGATCTAAAAAGATTTGGTGGTTGAGATATCAAGGCCCTTGAAGATTTGTGAAAGATTCGAAGAAGATTTGGAGTTATCCAAATTCAAAATTCTAATTTCAAATTTTGTAATTGATATGATTATTTTATTTTCCTGTTTTGGGGCCACGGGGAATTTTTGTTTGTCTTAATTGCCCTCATATGATGTGTGATTTATTATTTGCGCAATAAGCATGTGTAGATAATAGGAAAGCTTGTTCTACTGCTTTATTGTTTACAACTTTAAATAGCATGCTTATGTGATTAATTTCTTTTTAGATTATATTTTTAATTTTTGGACTTGTTTAATTACATGAAAAAAATTTGGAAAATATAACGAGAAGAAATTATTTATGTGCGCATTTAAGAAACCTTTTGAATAAAAAATACTAAATGGATTTTTTATTAAAATTAATAGACCTCCACAAAGTGATCCTAGGCTGTAAGTGTATCTCCCGTCTTAGTAAACGTCTACGAGTGTATTTTGCTAATTTCCGAAGGTGCATGAGCTGTAGTTGATGGGATTTCTAGACAAACAATTTAAATCAAGTGAATAGTGAGAGGGTTTTGCATAAACGTCTATGAGTGTAGCTTGCATAATTCTTTCTCATAAGTATTCTAGGATTTTAAGTTATAGATAACGAAGGTTGCGGTATGGTTACGTGCCACGCCAAACTGTCTCTTTTGGCTAGAGTTAAATTTGTGGTTAAGTGCTTAAAAACAACTTAGAATATAATGCAATTGCTACTTCCCTGTTATTGAGAGATGGCTTGGTCAAAGATTTTGCACTAATTATTAGTTTCATGTGTCTAAGGATTCCTGACATGGTATGAAATTAAAGGATTGGGGCTTAAAACCCGCATTCTGGTTGAGGGTGACATCGTAAACCTCTACGAGTGTAGCTTGCGGTGGGAACTCTTGGGCTATTAGTGGAATACATTTGTGTTTGATTTATTAAGAGGTTTTCATTGCATTTGTTTTCGAATGTTCTGCATGTATGTTCTTATTAAGATTATTTATTTGTTTCAGATATGTCTATGTCTACTGTTGATCATATTCTTGCTCTCAATCCCTTAACTAGTCAAAAATTTCCTGAATGGAGACACTGCATTGAGTACATTCTTCTATCTAAGCAGCATGCATTTGTTCTTACTATGAAACCACTTGCCCCACATTACCATAAAGTCTCTAGACGTGAGAAGGAATTCTATAATAGATGGGTGGCATCTGAAGATTTTACTTACAGGTTAATCTTGAACAACCTATCTGGAGCATTGAAGCTCAAGTACATGGGCTATTTTTTGCTCAGTTGCGATCTGGACGAACTAGGTGGCTACGTATGGCGAAGTGGAACGAATTGTCAGTTGTGATCTCATGAAAGACCTTGTCTGCAAGAGAATGGATGATGGTAGTTTCATGACATTACATGTGATGATGATGGATAACACCACGAATCATTTCAGACGTAGAGATGGATGTATCAGTGATCGGGCTAAGATCGATATAATCCTGAACTCATTACTGCTTTCAATCTATGACTTTAAGAAGGATGTAGCTAAGAGAAGTGAGTATACTTTTAAATATTTTCTTACTGATATCCTGGCAGAACAGTTTTTCGTACCTTCATGGGATTTTAAGTTATCAGATTTTGTGCACAGTTTGAACACATTGAAAGATGTGGTCTATACTAGGTACAAGAATCTGATTGATCGAAGAAGACGTGAAAAGAGGTCAAATGAGATGAAGAGGGTTGGTGTCACTTCAAGCAAGAATGCATGTGGAAGCGAGGGACAAGGTACGTCATTTGCATTTGTAACAGAAACATGTTTAGCATCGGTTGCTACTCATTCGTGGGTAGTGGATGCTGGAGCTACTGACCATGTTTGTTACACTTTGCAGGGGTTCACACCGAGGAAGGTGCTAAAGAATGAAGAGGTTACCATATCAATGGGGAATGCAGCGCGAGTGAGTGCCGCAGCCATTGGAGATTTCACCTTTTACTTTGATGATTCTGTTTTGACTTTGAGAGATGTTTTATATGTGCCAAATTTTTGGCGGAACCTTATTTCGGTTTCCAAACTTTATGTTGATGGATATTCAATTATTTTTTGATAGTGGTGTTTCTATCATTGGTAATAACGTTGTTATCTGTCGTGGAATGTTGAATAACTCTCTCTATGTCATTAATTGTCATCATAAGTCTTCCGTGAATGTTGCATCTAATTCATTTGTAATTGATAATCCTAGAAAGAAAAGGTTTATTTCTTCTGATAAAGATCTTACATATCCCTGGAACTTGAGACTGGGTCACATCAACTTGAAATGGATTCCGCAACTAGCAGATGACAGTACATTGGACTTAGTCCGACCTATACCTTATCAAGTCCAAATCCTGCATTGAGGGAAAGATGTCTTCTAGGCCTTTTAAGGCTAGTCAGTCTCGAGCAGAGGATGTGTTGGAATTGATCCATTCTGACTTATGTGGACCCATGTTCATACAGGCTCGTGGAGGGGTATGAGTACTTCGTCACTTTCATTGACGATTACTCGAGATACGGATACGTTTACCTGCTTCACTACAAGTCGGAATGTTTTGAGAAATTCAAAGAGTTCAAGGCTCAGGTAGAAAAGAAGGTCGGGAAAATTATCAAGTCTTTGCGATCTAACCGTGATGGCAAATACCTCGAGAAAGAGTTCCTGCAATATTTGTCAGATCATGGGATTACATCCGAGCAGACTGCACCGGTACTCCCCAACAAAATTGTGTAGCTGAAAGAAGAAATAGAACTCTTTTGGAGATGGTAAGATCAATGATGAGTTATGCTAGCTTACCCATTTCATTTTAGAGATACACATTGGAAACAACGGTTTACATTTTAAACTTGGTGCCTTCTAAATCGGTTTCTAAGACACCCTGTGAGCTCTTCCTTGGACACAAACCCAGTTTGTGCAAGTTTAGAGTATGGGGTTGTTGGGAAATTATTCCTAAAATCTCCCTTAGGATTTATTTGTAAAAAGGTTTTGTTGGATCAAACCTTAGCACTTGGTCGATCATTTGCTGAATTCTAGATAGTCTAGCATATCTTGTAAAGTCCTGTATAGGTCATAAATTAAGTTGTAATAGATTAGTCTGCTAGAGGATTTCCTAGCAGATATTGAAGGACGACATTTGCTAGAAGGCATATGCTAGCAGAATGCTAAGGCTTTAGCATTTGCTAACATTCAGCAAACCCAGAAAGATGCTAGCAGAACAGACGTCAAAGGATCGAGTGTCAGCGGAAGCGTTCAGCAGACCAAGACACGATAACAGATCGCTAAGGAACATTAGCAGAGGAAGAGTGTCAAAGGCTGAAGCCATATTGCCGTTCTGACAAAAACACACACAAAGGACGAGACTTTCCCGAAGTAGTTCGGAAAGTACAGATCAATGCCAAAAGCGTCTGATCAAGTCAAACCACTTTCGAATAAAGAAGCCGTTGTGTCTAACGGACATGGAGATTCAAGATTTGAATCTCCATCTATAAAAGGCAGGTCCAAAAGTGAGAATCGACTACTACTACTGCTTCAATCAACCGACATTCAAAAACAGTCAAGTGTGAGATTCCTTTGAAAAAGTGAACAAGCAAAAAGTAGTCAGTTGAGAGCTCGTGATAAAAGAAGTTTTGTCTTCAAAGCTCTCAACAACCAAGAAGTGTCTTTCATTGAATATCTGACACTTCTCTTTAAGAGATTCCTTAACTTCGGTTGAGAATCTTCAATCATTGGGATAACTTCCATCCTAGGAAGATCCAACAGTCATTCCTGAAAAGGATTGACTCCGACGGGCTTCTAGCCACATTCCTGAATAGTTTCGAGGGAAACTATAAAAACCTCACTGACAGCGAAGGACAAGTTACAAGAAGGTTCCGCTCTTGACTTGGCCGTAGTTGTGTTTGGAAAAGTACGAATCATCGGCGGATAGCTTTGTTGTGGCCGGTCCGAAAGTTCGCCGCCTATTACAAGTGTTTGGCAAATCCTTGTATTTTCGTATACTTATCTAGTGGAAATCTTAGCGTTTCGGCTAAGGAGTGGACGTAGATCTATTTGATCGAACCACTATAAAATACTGTGTTCATTTACTGTTTTATTATTAACTGTGCAAAACTGATTTAAAACCTAGCAACAGAGTTGCTAGCGTATATCTGAAAAGAATCATATAATATATTTTGAGCTTAAATACGTGTAAGTGACGTTTAATCATTCCGCTGCATTTCGTGTTTACACTTACTCACGATGACTCTGATATTTGAGGACCAACAGGGGTTGTCTGGCACACGTGTTGACGAAGGAACCTGATAAGTTAGAAAGCAGGACCAAAGTAATGTTGTTTATAGAGTATCCTAGGCAAATAAAAGGTGGTTACTTTTACTGTCCTGAGAGTCAGAGATTCGTTGTTAGCACCAACGCTAGATTCTTGGAGGACGATTATGTGAGAAACCACAAGACAAGGAGTGATATAATTCTTCAAGAAATTGAAGATGAGATTGCAATTCCAAGGGAAAGGGAACGTGCGTCATTGCACCTATGAGAGGTACAGCACCACCGGTGCGTTTTTCAGTGCAAGGTGCAGAACCACAAGTTGTTGCACCAACTGCAGACACGGCACTGATGCCTCGTCGCAGTGGGAGAGTTATATTCCAGCTAGAATGGTACATGTTCGTGAGTGAGTATTCGGACTTGAGCCCTGAAGACGGACATGAAGACTCTGACCCACTGACCTACGAAGAGGCAGTCCATGACAAGGATGTTTAAAAATGGCATTTTCGCCATGTATTCTGAGATAGAATCCATGGATGTATACCAGAAAGTTGTGCTGCGTGAGGGGGCCATAGGGTGCAAGTGGGTATACAAGTGAAGGAAGAGAGCATATGGAGAAATTACGGCTTTCAAAGCCAGACTGGTGGCAAAGGGTTATAGTCAGAAAGAGGGCATAGACTATGATGAAACCTTTTCACCCGTAGCCATGCTCAAATCCATCCGGATACTTCTTGCCATAGCAGCACATTTGGACCTCGAGATCTGGCAAATAGATGTCAAAACTGCTTTTCTAAACGGTTACCTTGAAGAAGGTAGGGACATCTATATGCAGCAACCCGAGTGTTACATGCGCAAGGGCGAATAACATCTTGTCTGGAAGCTCATGAAGTCCTTGTATGGACTTAAGCAAGCTTCAAGGTCGGGAACATATATTCCAACGATGTGATTAAATCTTATAGATTTTCACAGTTGAAGAACAAAAGTTTTGTATACCGACTTTGTGTCAGTGGGAGCTTGGTTTTCCTTGCACTATACGTGGACGACATACTCCTATTTGGAAACAACAAGGGAGTGATGTCAGAGATTAAACGTTGGTTATCCAAACAGTTCCAATTGAAGGACTTGGAAGAAGTTGGGTACATCCTTGGGATTAAGGTCTTACAAGATCATAAGAACAGGATGTTAAGCTTATCCCAAGCATCCTATGTGGATACTGTGATAGCCCGGTTCAGCATGCAACTCGCCAAGAAAGGCTTGCTACCTTCAAACCTGGTGTACATCGTTCTATTGGGTAGTGTCCTGTGACACAGAGTGAGAAAGATGAGATGAGTCTAGTATCATACGCATCTGTGGTGGGTAGCCTTATGTATGCAATGCTGTGTACTAAGCTTGATATTTGTTATGCCGTTGGCATGACAGCTAGATATTAGTCTAACCCTGGACAGGCGCATTGGACTGCGGTAAAGCACATCCTCAAGTATTTAAAAAGGACTAGGAATTATTGTCTGGTTTATCAAAGTGAGGATTTGCGCCCTGTGGGTTACACAGATTCAGATTTCCAAGGGGACCAGGATGAGAAGAAATCGACCTCAGGTTACGTGTTTACCTTGGGAGGTGGGGCTATATCTTGGAGGAGCGCAAAGCAGAAATGCATAGCTGACTCCACCATGGAGGCGAAATATGTCGCCGCCTCCGAAGCTTCGATAGAAGGGATATGGCTTCGAAACTACCTTTTAGAGTTAGATGTAATTCCGAGTTTGCCTAAGAGTATCACAATTCATAGTGACAACTCTGGTGCAGTGGCAAACTCGAAGAAACCACGGACTCACAAGGCGAGTGATAAGTGTGTAAAATGACCTATTTTTCGATGTGTGAGCGTGCATGTTTGTGGCCATTTAACCCTCATATCATATGCTTTCGTAGTTCTTTTGTCTTGTTTTCGTGTTTTCGTGTTTGAAATGTTGTAGGATGTGTTTTGAGCATAAAACAACACTTTTGGATAAGTTTTGGATGGAAATCACCCGAGCTAGGAGTCAAAGGGAAGCAGGATCGATCGAGCGGTGCAGAAAGGGTGCTGGGGTTGTTCAGAGACTTCGCTCGGCCGAGCCATGCCCTTCAAAGAGATGGCTCGATCGAGCCACCCTTGGCTCGGCCGAGCCAGAGCGGATTTTTGGAGATTTTGAGCTCTGGGCTCGCTCGGGCGAGCCAACTTTGGCTTGGGCGATCCGAGGCCCTGTTTTACTCATTATAAAAGGGGGAAAATAGTTATTTTGAGAACTAATTCATAACTTTTCATAATTTTGGAACCGACTCCAAAATTCTCTCTACGATATCCATTTTCATCCCTTCCAAAACCTTACCCAAGGTAACAAGGGGCTAATTCATCAATCCTTGGAGGAGAATTGAAGATCCAAGGTGGTAGTTCAAGACCTAGCAAATCCAATTGGGGAAGATTTCCTTTTCTACTTATCAATTGTAATGAATGTATTTGATTTCAACTTTGTATTGTTACAATTGAGAGGTATGTTGCTCTAATTCATTTTGGATGTTTATTTGAACAAGGATGCATGAAGATTAGGTTTGATAATTGTTTGTTTACTTTCCTATGAGGAGTTGATTTGCACTTGAGCTTGTTCATACCTATTAGATGTAGGTAATAGCCAATCTATAGGTAATTGATGTGAACGTTGCAGCCAATACGTGGACGGAATCATCGTGATAAGTGCATAATCATATAGTTTTAGTTCCAATTCATGTGCGGAGCAAGGATTATAGGGCAATAATCGACGGTCGGTTGGGAGTGAGTTAGGGATCGATAACGTAGCTGTTTGAGATTTCTAATTTCATCAACGGACAATTCACCGGTACAAAGGGGATTGACTAGGATAGTGTCGGTTGCTCAACTTCATAGGAATTAAAACTTGTTTACATCAATGATTAACCTAATTGTATTAAATCTACGTTTATTTCACCATCCTATCTACCTCATTTGAGTATTTGCTTGTCTTGGTTTACCGAGGTGTGGAGAGAATTGTTTGAATGTTGTTTGTTGGTTTAATTCATTACTTGATATATGTTGTTACCATAGGTTTAAATTGATTGCCTAGTTGATAGAAATCACTCAACGATTTTATTTTTACCTAACTATTAGACTTTGCTATAGTATCCCGGTAATCTAGCGGGCGAAGGGAAGAAGGGCCTGGATTTGACAAATTTTATTCTTGAGTAGCTAGGAGTTTAATTTGATTGAACTTTTAGCCGCATCAAGTTTTTGGTGCCGTTGTCGGGGACTTCATTTAGTAGGTTGCTAGATATTGGGGGAAAAGTGAAGCTTGTAGGCAAGGTGTTTGTGTTTTTGTTTATGTGAATATTGTTACTTACTTTTGTTTGATAATTGTTCTAATTTTATTTTTCTTTTGGATTTTTTGTTTTTGTTGGAGACTTGCCTTTGTTAGACTCTTGTAGGTGTCTAACATGGAGAGACTTATTAATATGCAAAGGCAATTGGAGGAGATGAGAGACCTCATGATGCAAAGACAAAGACCACGAATGCCTATCCAAAACATATATGAGGAAATGTTTGAATGTAGTAACCAATGGCCGGAGGAGGAAAGAGCTTCTCAAACGATGAATGTTGTAAAGGAATCTCATGATGATGATTTGTGGATGAGACAAATAGAGCTCATGCAAGAAGAACTTAAATTGTTGAAAAGATCAAGGAAAGAGCATGAGGATAGGCAAGAAATAGAGGTGAAGAAACAAGAAGAACCGGCAAGGGCAAGAGAAGTAATACTTCAAGTTGATGAGGTAAATGAAGATATCAAGGAGCCGGCACAAATTTTTGAAAGTATGGAGAAGGATGAGAGTGCGAGTATAGAGATGAAACTCGAGGAAACATTAGGAGATGGCAAAGAAAATGAGAAAACCAAAGAAATCAATAGTGATGATATAATGGGTGTTCACCAAGAAGAGCTTGTAAAGGAAGACACCGAGGAGATGGTGAAGAACATTGAAGGAGGAAGAATTGAGGAGCCTTCACTTCAAGAGATTCCAATAATACCGGCATTGGAACATTTCATAGAAGAGGAAAAACCGACAATAAGCAAGGAGAATGAGGATAGGTTGAAGCGGGGAATGTTAACTTGGGAAGTAGGCAAGGTTGAGGAGAGAATGGTGAGTGCATTGGATGAATGGATCAATGAATTTCTTGATGTGGGGATTAGTTTGGAAAATGGCTTAAGGATCACTTCAAAGAAGGAGCACTCATTCATGCAATTGGAGTTCGACAAGATAATCAATCCTCCTTGGAGAGATGATAGGGGTGAAAGAAAAATTGCCTTGGACAAATTGCTCCCAAGTAAATGCAGATTAAGGGAGAAAGGTGTATTAAAAACTCACAAGATTTTTGACAATGGGTGATGTGGTAAGGTCGTCTAGCTACCGACGTTAAGGAAGCGCTTGTTGGGAGGCAACCCAACCAATTTTATTGCTTTTGTTTAATTACTTTTAGTTGCTTTTATTTTGAATAAATGTCTAGTTTGTTTGGTTTTGTGTTTGTAGGAGGAACTACAAGATCGAGAGGAGTGACGATGCACCGTCCACCATTTTTGCAAACTTAGTCTCACTTGACTATGTTTGGGGGGATGTGTCGGTAGCCGGTGCCTCGGTTTATTCTTCTCCATCTCCTATCCTTTATCTTGCAATTAGTTTAGGTTGTTGGATATGGTCCCTTTATTGGATTTGATTCGATTTGGTTGTACCAATATTGATATTCTACCTTGGATGAATGTTGTGGCCTATGCTCATCTTGATGATATGTATGGATATTTTCATGGGTTTAAGTTTGTTGAACATTGGTTTTGATGGTATGTTTGGTGGAGCTAGTGGAAAAATGGTTTATTTGTATAGATTTTTGGATAGTGGAATGACGGTGGAAAGAGGTTTTGGAAGTGAATGTGGTTTATGCTTGTTATTGTTTGATATTTGATGATGGATGGAATTATTAACGAGTTGACATGATTTACTACTTCCTATTATACATGGTTTGTGGTTTGGATTATTGGTTTGGTTTGTATGGTTGAGCTAGTGGATATTGTCTTATCATTGTTGATATATGGTTTGTGGAAAGTTTGGTGGATATAAGAGCTTTATTGGCTTGTTTTATGCTCAATAGTTTGGTGGTGTTTTTGTTGATATGAGTAGGTACCAATAAGGTCTTGGAGAAGCGGTGCAATCGTGGCTACCGATGGGTAACGCATTCTATCATTTCTCTTGCCAATTAGTTGCATTGCATTTAGATTGTTGTTAGATTGTTGTATGCATGTAGATTGTTTTTAGGTTGTTGTGTGCTTGTGTGTGTGTGATGAACCCGAACTAGACTTGAGGTTTGAATCATGATTTACTTGGTGAAGTTGGATGTTTATCTCAACCAATGATAGGGCGGAATCTAGTTGTCGAAGCATGTCTTAAGTTTAACTTTTGAATTGCCAAGTTTTGTGTGTGGTTAATGCATAGGACTTGACAAAAAGCTGTGAGGTTTGAGCCATGATATTGTCATATCTATATTGTTTGTGAGTGGCAAGATTGAGAGTACGAGATCTCGAACTTGCATCCGTTCTCTATCTATTGGCATGAGTGTGTAACTAGAAAATGATCTTAGGCCATCGATTCTTAGTCCTACCTTTCACACCGGGAGTATAAGGTGGTTGTTATCATTATTTTGCCTTTCGTATCTTTGACCCCGTGATTGAGCTTTATTGGTGAATCTTCTTTGATATAATTAGGACCATATTTGGGGGAAAAGAGTGTATGAGGGTGAATACGGTGATGAGAGTTGGGTTGGGAATCGATTGGAGTTGTATTGATGGGAAATGTTTAGGCATGAAATATATGAAATAAAGGATTGTTGTTGATCCTAGAAAAATGAGCGCCTACGAAATTTTGGTGCAAGTGTTTGAAAAGAGAGGCACCCACAAAATGAATGAATGATGGTGCTATTGGAAAATTATGAAAAAAAGAAAAGAAAAGAGAAAAAGAAAAAAAAATTGTGTTGTGAAATGAAAAAAGCCTCGGGGTTTGTAGTGGTTCGAAAAGAACAAGTTAGGGGGGTTTTGGGAAATTCAGAAGTTTAGTCACTTTGGCCCAAAACCACCCACCTTTTAGTTAGCCACGTTACAACCCGTGAAAATTCCTTTTTGATTCTAGAAACTAACTCGTTGTAGTATAGTGGTGAGAATGGATGCAAGCCTATGGAAATCGAGCTCGATATCTTGTGATTGAGTGAATCTCATCGTCCCTAAACACGTGAGGGAGTGCTTTTGTTTCTTGTATCCATTTTTGATTAGTGGTTCATGTCCTAAGCATTAACCTTGTTACAAAGTTAGGTGATAATCTCGTTTCACTTGAACATGCTAAGATAACTTTGATGAGCTATGAGGTATTGCATGAGGTAGATTAATAGCTTTACTTTGTTTTGATTGAGGACAATCAAAGGTTCAAGTTTGGGGGATTATGATATGTGTGTAAAATGACCTGTTTTTCTATGTGTGAGCGTGCATGTTTGTGGCCATTTTACCGTCATATCATATGCTTTCGTTGTTCTTTTGTCTTGTTTTCGTGTTTGAAATGTTTGAAATGTTGTAGGATGTGTTTTGAGCATAAAAAAACACTTTTGGATGAGTTTTGGATGGAAATCACCCGAGCTAGGAGTCAAAGGGAAGCAGGATCGACCGAGCGGTGCAGAAAGGGTGTTGGGGCTATTCAGAGACTTTGCTCGGTCGAGCCAAACTTGGCTCTGTCAAGCCAAGCCCTTCAGAGAGGTGGCTCGACCTTGGCTCGGCCGAGCCAGAGCAGATTTTTGGAGATTTTCAGCTTTGGGCTCGCTCGGGCGATCCGAAGCCCGGTTTACTCATTTTAAAAGGGGGAAAACAGTTATTTTTAGAACTAATTCATAACTTTTCATAATTTTGGAACCGACTCCAAAATTCTCTCTACGATATCCATTTCCATCCCTTACAAAACCTTACCCAAGGTAACAAGGGGGCTAATTCATCAATCCTTGGAGGAGAATTGAAGGTCCAAGGTGGTAGATCAAGACCTAGCAAATCCAATTGGGGAAGATTTCCTTTTCTACTTATCAATTGTAATGAATGTATTTGATTTCAACTTTGTATTGTTACAATTGAGAGGTATGTTGCTCTAATTCATTTTGGATGTTGATTTGAACAAGGATGCATGAAGATTAGGTTTGATAATTGTTTGTTTACTTTCCTATGAGGGGTTAATTTGCACTAGAGCTTGTTCATACCTATTAGATGTAGGTAATAGCCAATCTATAGGTAGTTGATGTGAACTTTGCAGCCAATACGCGGACAGAATCGTCGTGATAAGTGCATAATCATATAGTTTTAGTTCCAATCCATGTGCGGAGCTAGGATTATAGGGCAATAATCGACGGGCGGATGGGAGTGAGTTAGGGATCGATAACGTAGTTGTTTGAGATTTCTAATTTCATCAACGGACAATTCACCGGTACAAAGGGGATTGACTAGGATAGTGTCGGTTGCTCAACTTCATAGGAATTAAAACTTGTTTACATCAATGATTAACCTAATTGGATTAAATCTAAGTTTATTTCAACATCCTATCTACCTCATTTGAATATTTTCCTGTCTTGGTTTACCGAGGTGTGGAGAGAATTGTTTCAATGTTGTTTGTTGGTTTAATTCATTGTTTGTTATATGTTGTTAGCATATGTTTAAATTGATTGCCTAGTTGATAGAAATCACTCAACGATTTTATTTTTACCTAGCTATTAGACTTTGCTATAGTATCCCGGTAATCTAGCGGGCGAAGGGAAGAAGGACCTGGATTTGACAAATTTTATTCTTGAGTAGCTAGGAGTTTAATTTGATTGAACTTTTAGCCGCATCAGCGAGCAAACACATAGAGAGGAAGTACCACATCTTACGAGAAATCGTATCGAAGGGCGATGTGCAGATCAAGAAGATTTACACTAGTGACAACCTAGCTTATTCATTCACAAAGTGCTTGCCACAAAAGGTTTACAAAAGACATATTCGTGGACTAGGTTTGAGGTGGAAGCCTATCACTAGCAGTGGTTAATGTAATAGCTAGGCTAGATATTTGCACTGTATACTCTGTAATAGCGAGTGTAATGCTTTGAGTATAAGTGAGAGATTGTTGGGTTTTGTATATAGAAAGTATTTATTACGATGAGTATACATTCAACGGTATTTCCTATCTGTTAAAAAAACTTACATGCGAGTAAAAATGGTATCCTCTTATCTCACTGATCGGGATGATCATACAGCGTGTTGTAGATCGCAAAAGATAGTATGATCACTTGACCTAGTGAGATATATATTATCACAGCCGAGACAGCGTACGAGGATAAGTCTATCGCTGTAGCCTGCAGCATAGTCGGAAAGAAGTAATCTGTCTTGATTACTTGAGATGCTGGTAAGTGCGGTTGCGTATTGATTGGACCACAGTGAGATGTATTCTACTATCAGACATCAAAGAATACAAGATCTCGATCTTGATTGAGTCCAAACCCTAACAAAGGTTCAGGGGTATGCACGGGTTGACGGTTGCTTTGACTTGCCATGGGGGAGAGCCTGAGTAACGTGCTCGCATACCTGCATTTTGGGTAACAACAGTTTGTGTATTACAGCCTAAGACTGGAGCTAGGTAACCATATTCGAGTAATAGGATGGGGACATTCCTTGAGGAGCTTAATAATATTCATCATGCTGAAGTCCGGCAGGCTGATTAAGTTCAGGCACGAGTGATAAGGTTTGAGTGGTATTCCACAGGAAATTAGAAATTAATTAATTGTTGTCGCTTGTCAGAAGCTTCAATAAATTAATGAATTTCTAGTAACCTTAAATATGAGGATTCTCAAGTAAATGCACCCCATTCTCATAATGTCGTAATAAAGGGGTAAGTCCGTATTAATTATGTGATGAAAAAGAATTAATATTAATTAATTAATTGTGTCCTGGGTTGTGGACATGGGAATTAATTAATTTTTAGGCCTACTTTATTATTTGCATTAGGTCTCAGGTCTGGCCCAATTAAATATGCTGAAAAGAGGCCCAGTAGCCCATTAGGGTTGAAACCCTAGGTCTATAAATAGACAGTTCTCTCTCTCAGTTTGTATCTTAAAATTCAAATCAGTTGAAACCCTAGTTTCAGAGAGAGAGGGTCGGCGCCTGTTGTGTCGGGGAGGAGAAAGAATTCAACTTCGGCTTTCACAATCACAGTCCTATGGAATCCTCACCTGTAGCAGGATTGAACAACATTGGGATACGGATCTGAAGATCTAATATGGAGAACATATTTTCTTTTCTCTTTTCTCTTTCTCATTAATTAAATCTAGAAATTAGATTTGTCTAATTTCTATTTCCGCAGATTTAATTAATTCGCGTGGTTGAATCAAGAGCTTGGAATTCAAACGCGAAAGATCGGATCTGACACTATGGATTAAAGGTAAACTCAAATCCACCGCATATAATTCTTAGGAGCATGCTAGGGTTTATCATTTTGGTAATTGTTCTCAATATCCATGAACGGTCCGGCTTATTTAGATTTGGTGGTTCGGTTCGCCATGAAATCCCTATCAAGCTATAGGATGCAAATGAGTACACAAGAGAAAGAAAGGAGCGAATGGGAAAATAAGGGCTTATAAAGCAAGGTTGGTGGTGAAGTGTTATAGTCAGAAAGAGGGTATAGACTACAACGAGACATTCTCACCGGTAACCATGTTTAATTCCATTCCGATACACCTTGCCATAGAAGATCATGTAGACCTATAGATCTTGCAGATGGATTTCAAAACTGCACTTTTGAACGGGTACATGGAAGAAGGTCCTAACATCTCTATGGAACAGCTAGAAGGATATGTGCAGAATGGCAAAGAGCATTTGGTCTGGAAGCTCAAGAGGTCTTTATACGGACTCAAGTAAGCTTCACGGTCTTGGAACTTATGGTTTGATGAAGTGATTAAGTCCTATGGATTTTCAAAATGCTCAAATGAGAGTTGTGTGTACCGTGTGTGTGTCAGTGGAAGTGTGGTGCTCCTTGCACTTTATGTGGATGATATTCTCCTAATTGGCGACAATGTGGAGGTATTGTCAGACATAAAGGGGTGGTTATCCGAGCAGTTTTATATGAAGGTTCAGGGAAATGTGGGGTACATCCTTGGTATAAAAGTCTTGCATGATCACAAGAAAAGGATGCTATCATTGTCTAAAGCTTCAAATGTAGATACTGTGGTTGCCCGTTTCAGCATGCAAACTGCCAAGAAAGATTTGTTACCCTTTAGGCATGTTGTACATCTTTCTAAGGAACAGTGTCCGGAGGCACAAAAGGAGAAAGAGGAGATGAGCAAGGTGACGTATGCATTAGCCGCGGGAAGTCTAATGTATGCAATGCTATGTATGAGGCCAGATATCTGCTTTGTCATGGGCATGGTAGCAAGATATCAGTCTAACCCTGGACAGGCACATTGGACCGCGATAAAGCACATTCTCAAATACCGGAAAAGGACTTGAGACTATTGTCTTGTCTATCAATGTGAAGAGTTGTGCCCTGTGGTTATACAGATTCAGATTCTAGGCAGACCAATATGAAAAAAATTCCACCTATGGCCATGTTTTTACATGGGAGGTGGGGCCATATTGTGGAGGAGTGCAAAACAAAAGTGTATTGCGAACTGCACCATGGAAGTAGAATATGTGGCAGCTTCTGAAGATTCGAAAGAAGCAGTATGGTTTCAAAACATCCTTGTGGAGTTGGACGTGATTCCTAAGTTGCCCAAAACTATCACGGTGTATTGAAATTGAATACATTAATCTAAATTCCATCCCACCCAAATATCTCCATAGTAGCTCGAACTGATAATCTAATGAACAAGGACAAGATGCTTATATTTATTTGTACAAATAAAAATATAAAAAATTATCCTAACATCTAATCAAGACAATCACTATAAATTTATATGAATATTAATGACCCTAATCTTGTGTTAACAACTGATAAAGATTCATGCAACATGTTTCCTTCATTGTGTTAGCAAATAAAGTAATAAAAAAATTATCCTAACATCAAAATAAAACAATCCTCATAAATCTATATGATTTGGACATAAATGGCACAAATATTGTGTTAACAACTGATAAACATTCACGCAACATGTTTTCTTCATTGTGTTGGCAAATAAAATTATACTAAATTTATCCTAACATCTAATTGAAACAATCGTTATAAATTTATATGAATTAGACATTAATGTCACTATTCTTGTGTTAACAACTGATAAACATTCACGCAACATGGTTTCTTCATTGTGTTAACAAATAAAATTATTATAAAATTTATTCTAACATCTAATTAAAACAATCCCTATAAATTTGTATGAATTAGACATTAATGGCACTACTCTTTTGTTACAACTGAAAAAATTCATCAATATGTTTCCTTCATTTCTGCATAAATACAACGGAATTTATTTTATATATTGATTTGTATTTATTAAATAACTAATATTACTTTTATACAATGTTGAAAATATTTATTTTATACAAAATATAAAAGCTATCTATAGTACATTTTATATCATAGTGACTAGAGAATAATATGAATCTCTTTTACCAATAATAGACATCGCAAGTCATCTTTCATTTCATATCATAACTTAATTAAACGAAAATTTATGAAAATATATATAAATTAAATATTAATGAAATTGATAATCATCCCACCTAATACAATCTCAATGTATTATATTTATACTGCACCAGGATGAGAGGAATAAGAAATACATTATTTCCATCATATTATATTAGGTTTATCTTATAATTAGAATTTTCAGTATAAAATGAAAATTTTTTAATCTTTTTCCAAAAAGTTAATATTTTCCTATATTAAAATTTGACGTCGAGGTTTAGAAACTCATTTTTTTTTATATAGATAACATTATAAAATAAAATAACTAATTAATTTTACAGTAATATTATGATTAAATATAAATTTAAAAACTTACCATGATGATTATGGCTCATTTAGAAAAATCATTTTTGAGATTATATGTAACTCCTTATTTCAATTGTTTTTGTGTTTCTTTAATCATTTTATTTCAATAGAAAAATTGAATATGCTATACTAGAATCTACAATACTTTCATCAATATTTAAATTAAAGATCTCACCAGCTAGTTAATTGGTTGATACAACATAATTGAAAATTTAAAGTTGAGAAAAAAATTATTAAATTTTGATAGTAGAAGAAATTAAATATTAAAAAAATATAATGAATAGATAAATAAATACATTTTTTGGTGGTGAATTAAAAAAATGGGACACGAACAATGAAGAACCAAGAGATTTGGGTTTTTGAAAGAACCCTAAATCTAAACTAATATATCAAAATCTAAAAAGTAAATAGTTTTTATTAATTTATTAACGGATATTCGTAGCTGATCCGAATTCGATCCGTTTAATGAATTATCCAATCCAATCCATATCCAATCCAAATCCGATCCAAATTTTTCGTATTCTTATCGTGTTGATTTGATAAGGATCCATATCCGATAAGCCTCAATCCGTGTCCATTATTATCGTACGGATTCGTGTCGGATTATTGAATCGGATAAAAATTGTCAACCCTAATATAACATAACCGTTAAGAGAATACACGCCTATTTTAACAATGAAGATGAATATTAGATGAAACTTTTGCCAATCTAAATAAATAAACTTAATAATATCTCAAATAGTATAGTGCTTTTGGGTGACTATGTTGGTCCCAAAATGTTAGAGTAATACACAGTGGAAGTGTTGAAAGTGTGTTGTGGTCTAACTGACTTTTACTCAAGTCAATTAGTACTCTGAAAAATGGGTTTAGCTCGGAAAATTAGCTAACCAAGCTCAAAATATAGGCCAATAACTTATCGAGTTATTGGGTTTCAAATGTGCGAGCAAAACAGGTTACGAGCAGAAAGCGCTAAATAAGACAAGATATTTTTATAGTGGTTTTGATGCTAAATGATACTACATTAATCTTCAAAGGTCAGAAAGATTGAGATTTGTTGTAACAGGGTTACAAAATGATTTAACTAGTCTATAGCAATTGCAAAAAGCTCCTATGTCGTCTGCCTGTATGTGCACCTAGCTAGTCCACTTTGTATCTGTTCTCTACAAGTAGATCAGCTTTACCACGAGCACGTCGCTAAGCCTCACCTGCTGGAAAGGTTGAGTTTGAGTTCTTCACAGAACATAGTTTGTGGTTAGTGTTTTTGAGTGTCTGTTTTTTAAAAGAGTTCATAAACCAGTCTTGGATTTAAGTATGAAGATAGAGTAAATTCCGGAAGATTAACTCTAACAAGACGGTAAGAGTCTCGTGTTCAAAAATATGAAATAAATTATTGAATATCTTAGTGATTGAACACTATGCAACACACATCCTTGAAAATGATAATTTCGGTAGCCTTTTATCGATACAATGTTAAGTATTTATAGGCTTTTTAAGATGGGTTGAATGTGTTTTATCTTATAGCATTATACACATTCTTCGATGTTTGTAGCTTTTCATTCTTATTTATGCAATGTGGACTTCTTGTAAGAATGACTTTTTTCGTTAATTGTCTTTGTCGCCAGTTCTTGGAGTAGTGCTTCTATTATCAGTCGTGAAGTCCATTCTGATAAGGGCTTTCACAACTGACTTTTTGTAAGTTCCGAACGCATCTGTTTCTCCAAGGAACTGGTTGAGTTAGTTTCAGCTGATATCTTCTGGAAGAGATAATTCCTAAGCTATTACAACTAGATCAACGTGTACAAGGTTACGAAGTTGGAATTATTCTTTCCAGGTCTAGATGAACTAATTGACTCTGAGATTTTGTTTGACATATCAAACCTAATAAAGAATTAACATTAATTCCTATCAATTTCCCCCTTTTCAGTGTCATTGAAATTAAATCAGCTAAAAAATATAGGGAGTTATATTTGTCAGTTCATAGTAAAAATTAACTTCCCCCAAAACCCTTGAACCCAAAAATGTAAATCTTCCCCTTCAACAAGTTGTGGTAATAAGAATATACTGCTCAATTAAGTTCTGGGGAGTGTTAAGCATATCAGATAAAATGCGGCAGAAAATAAGACAATGATATTTTGTCTTTTGAAGAGCAAAAGAACGTATATTCATCAATTTTAGTGAGGACAAAATAAACAAAGTAGAGAATATGAGAAACTTAGTAATCTTTGTTGGATGTCATATCAATGGACTCTTATTGACTCTTCCCATTTTGATCCCATTCAGTGCTTCCGTTGTCCTCTTTTATGTTCTGTTCCAAATTTCTTCATTCAATTTTTTTCTTTCTTTCAAGCGACTTCTGCTCAGATCTGGACCTCTCAGCATCCTGACATCATGGCTCAAACTTGCAACCAAATCCTGAATTTTGGAGATGTTTAAAGATAATATTTTGGTTGCAGGATTGGATGAGCAGTAAAGGACTCCTTGGCTGTGTGACTAGTTGATGATTGGTTCTTAGGAAACTTTTTCTTTTGATATTCCCCTTTCTTTGTGAAACTAGGATCACCATCTATTTCGGTTAATCTTCGAAACTCGATAATGCTAAGTACTCTATTCTTTAACTCGTTTTCTTTACTAAAGTAACAACATTCAGGCCTGCCCATCATAATGCTCATTCTTCTTCTCCTTGCTAGAAGGTTGGTCCCATGCGAGTTGTGGCCTGTAAGTATTATCATCTCATCAAATTTGAAAGCAAACCTCCATATGTCTCATCTAATAGACCATGCCGCCTCAACTAATAATTGATGCACTATGGGATCATTAGAGTCTATTAGCTTTGAGAAGATGTCTTCGACATAGAAATCAGTTGTCCCTTCTGTTGCTTTCAGTCAGTTCCTTAGCTTCTTCCATGATCTTCAAGTTTGAGAAGACATCGTGTCTTTGAGGACGACACCAATTTTCAAATTGTTAAGCTTGGCAATCTATGTGGGATAGTCCAGCAGCAAGGATTATGGGTTGATCAATTGAAGTTTGGTGAGTTGAGAAAGGATTGGTCCTCTCTTGCTATGGATGAGTGATTCTCGCTTTCTCGAATGGTCAAATGATATGTTAAACAATCTAAGAGTTGGTTCGACACACCAAATCTAATAAAGAACTAACATTATTTCCTAACAGAGTATATATAAAAAGGAAAACTTATAAAAGATCATGCGTCATGGACTTGGTGTGTGTATAACAAATCAATTTTATATGGGAAGGTTGGTTTTGGTGGTATGTTAGCTTAGATATTATCCAGAGTATAACTGATTTGTGATGTCCTCGCTAAGTAGGATAAAATGGTCTTGGTTAGTCTCCAATTATTATTTTCATTTGTCTAAGAAAGTTGACATGGATTGGAATTAAAAGGCTGTAATTGAAAAATGCAATCTGGTTAAGTGTTCTGTTGTAAACTTCCACATGCGTGGCTTGCAATAAAATTACTTGGGCAATTGGAGGAAAAAATAATATTGATTTATCATAAGGTTGCAATATTTATTTTTTTCAATAGTTTGCGATTATCTTTTAATCTCTGCTTTAATTTATTATTTTCATACATGTCTATATCCCACGTTGCAAACCTCTTATCCCTGAACCCATTAACTGGTCGAAACATTCCTGAATAGAGATAATGCTTCGAGTATATTCTCTGGTTTGAGGATCATGTGTATATACTTTCTATGGATCCATTGGTTCCACGGTATGAGGAGGTTTTTGAGCTTGAGCAACAATTCTATGATAGATGGGTAGCTACTGATGATTTTGCTTACATCATCATCATGAACAGTCTGTCTAGTGAATTGAAACTCAAGTATAGAAGTTTATGTAGTATTGTTGAGATTAGGAAAGATCTTGTAGCAGTATATGGGAATGTGGAACAAACTATAAGTTTTGATCTTGTAAATAATCTCATTTGCAAGAAAAAGACTAAGGGGAGTTCGGTGACACTACATGTTATCATCATGAGTAACAGCATGGACATGTACATGTTGAGAGGTGGATGTGTTGACGTTATAGCACCAATAAAAATAATCTTGAACACTCTCCATAAATCTTTTGACAACTTTGTCAAGACTGTAGCTGGAAGGCAAGAGTTAACCCTGGAAGGGTTACTCAGTAGTCTGATCAAGGAACAATTTTGCATCATATCATTAGAATTAGCTCCAACTTTGTGTGCTCTTGATAAGGCATTGAATGAGGCTAATTAAGTGATTGAAAATTTGGAAGAGGTAGATAGGGCAAGGTTCATTACCAAGATGTATAAACGTAGGAGAAACAGAAGATTAAAATGTCCACTGCCTAGCACGGAAGGACAAGGTACGTCATGTGCATTTATAACAGAAACATGTTTAGCATCAGTTTCTACATATTCTTAGGAAGTTGATAGTGGAGCAACTGATCATGTTTGTTATACTTTGCAGGGGTTCGTGCCGATAAGGCAGCTGAAACCTGGTGAGGTTACCATCTCAATGGGCAGCGGAGAGCAAGTCTCAGCAGTAGCCGTTGGATATTTTACTTTATGCTTTGAAAACATTATTTTTATTTTGAGAGATGTTTTATATGTGTTGGTATTTAGTCAAAACTTAATTTAATTTTCCAAGTTATTTAATGATGCATATTCAGTTATCTTTTATAGTGGTGTTTCCATCATTGGTAATAATGGTATGATCTGTCATGGCAAACTGATTGACTCTCTATAGCATAAACCGTTTGCATTAATCTTCCGTGAATTTTGCATTGAACTCATCCAATAATAATAATCATTTAAAGAGAAAGTTTTCTTCTGATGAGGATCAAACATATCTCTAGCACTTAAAACTTTGTAAAAGAGGATTAAAATCCTGGTTGATGATGGTTTCTTGGATTAATTCCAAGTGGTACCTCATCAAGTCTATGAATCCCGCATAGAGGGAAAGATGACTACCAGACTTTTTAAGGCAAGTGAGTGTTTCGAGCAGAAGATGTGTTGGAACTGATCCACTCTAACGTATGTGGACCTATGTCTACGCAAGCTCGTGGAGGTTATGAGTATTTCTTTACATTCATTGACGATTACTCAAGGTTTGGGTGTCTATTTGCTTCGCTACAAGTCTGAAGGCTTTGAGAAATTCAAAGAATTCAAGACAGAAGTAGAAAAGAAGTTGGGTAATACTATCAAGACACTGCGATCAGATTGTGGTGGTGAATACCTCAATAATGAGTTCTTGCAGTAGCTATCAGACAATGGGATCACCTCCCAGTCTACTGCACCAGGAACCCCTCAACAAAATGGTATAGCAGAAAGAAGAGATATGACTTATTTGGAAATGGTTAGGTCAATGATGAGTTATGCAAACTTGCCAATTTTGTTATATGCCTTGGAAACAACGACGTATTTGCTTAATCTCATACCTTCTAAATTAATTCTGAAAATGCCTCTGGAACTCTGGTATGGGCGAAAGCCCAGTTTATCCAGAATGAGGGTTTAGGGTTGTCCAGCATATGTGCTAACAAAGGGACCTGATAAGTAAGAAAGTAGGTGTAAGCTGATGATGTTTGTAAGATATCTCAGGCAAACGAAGGGTGGTTACTTTTATTGTGCTGAGAGTCAGAAAGTCGTTCTCTGTACCAAAGCGAGATTCTTAGAGGATGAAAATGTAAGAAACCACAGATCCAACAGTGAAATCATTCTCCGTGAGCTTGGAAATGATGAAGCGATTCCATCAGGAAAGCCCAGTGTACTAGTAGATTCACCTAGTACTAGTGAGGGACTACCAACACCGCCATCAATGCAAGGTATGAGACCACAAAATACTATACCAACTATTAACACGTCTCAGATGCCTCATCCCTGTGGGAGGTTTGTTCAAGAACCGGAAAGATACATATTCATGGGAGAGTCTTCAAACATGATCTCAGAAAATGGAATGGATGATACCGACCCATGGACATACGACGAGGCAGTATCTAATGAAAATATTGAAAAATGGCGTGTCACTATTGATTTAGAAATTGAATCCGTAACGACTATGGATGTATACTAGAAAATTGAGCTGTCAGATGGCTATCAAGCCATAGGCTGTAGGAGGGTATACAAGAGAAAAAAAAAGAAGCGAAAAATGGGGGAATTATGGCTCATAAAAATTCATGTTGGTGGCGAAGGGTTACAGTCAAAAAGAGGGCATAGATTATGCTGAAACCTTCTCACCGATAGCCATGCTCAAGTCCATTCGGATACTCCTTGCCATAATAGCTCATATGGACCAAGAAATCTGACAGATGGATGTCTAAACCGCATTTCTGAATGGGTACCTTGAAGAAGGTCATGACATCAAACAACTAGAAGGATATGTGCAGAAGGGTGAAGAGAATTTGGTCTGGAAGCTCAAGAAGTCCCTTCATGGACTCAAGCAAGAATCACAATCATGGAACTTACAGTTTGACGAAGTGATTAAGTCTTACGGATTTTCACAATATTCAAAAAAGAGTTGTGTGTACCATTTGTGTGTCAGTGGAAGCGTGGTTTTCCTTGCACTTAATGTAGATGATATTCTCTTAATTGGCGATAATATGGAGGTATTGTTGGACACAAAAGGGTGGTTATCTGAACAGTTCCAAATGAAGGATCTTGGAAATGTGGGTTACATCCTTTTTATAAAAGTCTTGCATGATTGTAAGAAAAAGATGTTTGCATTATCTCAATATTCATACATGGATACTGAGATTAATCGTTTGGGCATGCAGAATGCCAAGAAGGATTTGTTACCCTTCAGGGATAGCGTGCGTCTTTCTAAGGTTCAATGTCCGGAGACACAAAAGGAGAAAGATGAGATGCGTACGATTTCGTATGCGTCGACCATTGGAAGTCTCAAGTATGCAATCTTATGTACGAGGTCAGATATCTGATTTGCCTTTGGCATGTTAGCAAGATATCAGTGTAACCCTAGACATGCGCACTAGACTGTGATAAAACACATTCTCAAATATATATGAAAAGGACTAGAGACTACTGTCTCGTCTATCAGTGCGAAGAATTGTGCCCTGTGGGTTATACTGATTCGGATTTCCAGGCAGACCAGGATGAAAAAAAGTCCACCTCTGGCTATGTGTTAATATTAGGAGGTGGGGTCATATCATGGAGGAGTGCCAAACAGAAGTGCATTGCGGACTCCACCCTGAAAGCAGAATATGTGGCAGCTTCAGAAGCTTTGAAAGAAGTAGTATGGTTTTGAAACATCCTTCTGGTGTTGGATGTGGTTCCTAAGTTGCCCAAAACTATCAGGGTATAATGCGATAACTCTGGTGTTGTGGCGAACTCAAAGGAATAGCGAACTACCAGAGCAACAAAACACAATGAAAGGAAATACAATATCATACGAGAAATCATGGCAAGGAGTGATGTGCTCATAGAGAAGATTAATACAAAGGTTAATTTAGCAGATCTATTCACAAAAGCTCTGCCACAGAAGTTCTGCGAAGTGCGTAACCTTGGACTGAGGCTGCAACCAGCCACG
Source organism: Plectranthus barbatus (assembly GCA_026898455.1). Classification (NCBI taxonomy): domain Eukaryota; kingdom Viridiplantae; phylum Streptophyta; class Magnoliopsida; order Lamiales; family Lamiaceae; genus Plectranthus; species Plectranthus barbatus. The sequence goes on along the minus strand of JAPKLW010000240.1, from coordinate 687,575 downwards.
TGAGATGATGATAAAATAGTTAGATTAGATTAGACACTTTATACTCTTGAAAGCATTCCATATGCTTTGAGTATAAGTGAGAGATCGATGGATTTATTTACTGAAAGCATTACATAAATCCATTGCATGCGGTACGCATTGATAGGACCTTAATTAAGATTGATTCATTTATCTGACATTGAAAAAACCTTGATCTAGATGGCTTGATGGAATCTTAAGCCTAAATGACTGTACGGAGGTATACACGAACTTGTGTGTCACTTTGAGATACTATGATGGAAAGTTCTAGTCGAACTCGTATATCTGTATCTTGGGTGGTGGCAGATTGTGAATGACTATTTGTGACTGGAACTAGGTGATGGGTTTTGTATACTGAAAGCATTTATTACAATGACTATACAACGATTTATTTCTCCTATCTGTTAACAATCTTACATGTATGAACAATGGTATCCTCTTGACTCACTGATAGGGACGATCATACGGCGTGTTGTAGATCGCAAAAGACAGTATGATCACTTGACCTAGTGAGACATAAACCTGATCACAGCCGAGACATTGTATGAGGATACGTCAGTCCGGATGGCTGCGGCATTATCGGAATAAGTACTCTGTCTTGGTTACTTGACATGCTGGTACGCATAGGTGGCGTATTGATGGACCGCAGTGAGATTTATTCGTCTGTCTGATATTAGTGAATAAAAGATCTCGTTATATTGATTGAGTCCAAACCCTAACGAAGGTACATGGGTTTGCACGGGTTGACTGTTGCTTTGACTTGCCATGGTGGAGAGCCTAAGTAACGTGCTCGTATATCCGCATCTTGGGTAACAGCAGTTCGTGTAGTACCGCCTGAGACTGGACTTAGGTAACCATATCCGAGTAATAGGATGGGAACATTCCCTGAGGAGCTCAATAACATTCATCCTGCCAAAGTCCTGCAGGCTGATTAAGTTCAGGCACGAGTGATAAGGTTTGAGTGGTACTACTCAGGAATTATAAGATATTAATTAATTGTAGTTAGAGCTTGTCAGAGGCTCCGATTAATTAATGGATGTCCGGTAACCTTAAATATGGGGATTCTCAATTAATGCAACCCGTTCTCATAATGTGGTAATAAAGGGGTAGGTCAATATTAATTCTGTGGTGAAAAAGAATTAATATTAATTAATTAATTGTGTCCTGGGTTGTGGACATGGGAATTAATTAATTTATAGGCCCACTTTATTATTTGCATTAGGTCCCAGGTCTGGCCCAATTAGTGTGCTGAATTGAGCCCAGGAGCCCACTAGGGTTTTATAACCCTAGGTCTATAAATAGACCTCTCACTCTCTGAAACCTTAGCCACTTTCATAAGATTGGAATCAGTTGAAACCCTAAGGAGAGAGAGAGAGGGGCGCCGATCCTAAGAGGAAGAAAGGAGGAGAATTTTCGAATTCTGGTCCTGCTCAAGCCACAGATCTATGGAGTCCTCACCAGTAGTAGATCTGATCAGCACCGGGACACAAATCTGAAGATCTAATCTGGAGAACAACAGATCTTTTCTTCTCTGTTCTTTATTTTTGTTTTTCTCTAGAAATTAGTATTCTAATTTCTGTTTCCGCAGAGAAATCGAATTGCGTGGTTGAATTGAAGTTTGGAATTCAAACGCAAAAGATCGGTATAGAGACGACGGAATAACGGTAATTCTCTAATCCACAAATTTGTATTGAATTCATAGGAGCATGCTTGGGTTTTGAGAAATTTAATTATGAGCAATATCCATAGATCGATCCGGTTTAGTTTGGTTTTGGTGATTCGGCTCATGGAAAAACCCTACAATTGGTATCAAAGCCAGGTTTCTGATTTATGGCTCTGTTGTTCATAATTGAATTCTATATGCATGTATGAATTTATTTTGTGGATGTTTGGTTTTTGTTCCTCGTGGCAACCCGTTGATTCATCCCGCGGTGGTTTACCCGTGTAGGGCTGAATTATTTTTGTAAAATCACGAGAAAACCCGTGATTAGTGTAGATTTGAAAATTGTAATAGAATAGATTTTCTATAATTTTCAAATTTGTAATTGGACGGGTCGAGGACGAAGAACAATGACGGAGCCGATGCAGGGCCGGCGAGGACGACGGCGGGCGACGGAGGCGCGGCGCAGGGCAGCGCGCGCGGGCGGGCGCGGCATGCAGGCAGGCGCGCGGGGCGCGGTGCTGGCCTTGCGTCGGTCGGCGGTTGGCGGCGGCTTCGGTTGTCGTCGGTTGTTGCTGTCCCGTCGCGGTGGCTCGTGTTTTTGTGGTTTGTGCAATCCTGTGTAAACCCTAGGGTTTGCATTAGTGTTAGGGCAAATCATCAGATCGCAAATGCCTAAATCCCAAAAGATTTGGTGGTTGAATATTTGGAGGCCCTTTGAAGATTTGGAAGATTTGAAAAGATTTGGATTTATCCAAATTAATTTCAAAATTCAATTTGTAATAGATATATATTATTTTCTATTTTTGGGGCCACGATCAATTTTTGTTTGCCTTAATTGTCCTTGTATGATATGTGATTTATTTATGTGCGCAATTTAAGCATGTGTAGATAATAGGAAAAGCATGTTTTACTGCTTTTGTTATTTACAGTTTTCCAAGCATGCTTATGTGATTAATTTCTTTTGTTGGATTATATTTTAGGAATTTTTGGGCTTGTTTAAATACATGCAAAAATTTGGGAAATATAATAACAAAGAAATTATGTGTGCGCATAAAGAAACCTTTTAAAAGAAAAATACTAAGCAGATTTTTTAATTAAAATCAATAGACCTCCACAAAGCGGTCCTAGGTTGTAAGTGTATCTCTCGTTCTAGTAAACGTCTACGAGTGTAGCTTGCTAGTTCCTGGAGGTGCATGGGTACGGTTGTTGGAATTTCTAGACAAACAATTTAAATCATGTGAATAGTGGGAGGGCTATGCGTAAACGTCTACGAGTGTAGCTTGCGTAGACCTCTTTCACAAGTATTCTAGGATTGATTTAAATTAAAGATAACAAAAGCTTTAAGGGCTGTGCGGTATGGTTATGTGCCATGCTAAACTGTCTCTTTTGGCCGGAGTTAAATTTCTGGTTAATTGCTTAGAAGCATCTTAGAATATAATGCAAGAATTGCATCCCTGTTCTTGAGAGATGGCTTGGTCTAAGGTTTTCACTAATTATTAATTTCTAGTGTCAAAAGCATCCTGACATGGTAGTGAAATTAAATGGATTGGGGCTTAAAATCCATAGTTCTGGTTGAGGGTGACATCGTAAATGTCTACGAGTGTAGCTTGCGGTGGGAACTCTTGGGCAATTAGTGGAAAACATTTGTATTTTTGATTTATTAAAAGGTTTTCAATGCATTTGTTTTCAAAGTTCAACATGTATGTTCTTATTTAAGATTCTTTATTGTTTCAGATATGTCTATGTCTACTGTCGATCATATACTTGCTCTCAATCCTCTAACTGGTCCGAACTTCCATGAATGGAGTTTCTGCATCAAACACATCCTTTATCTGAAAAATCAAGCACATGTTATTTACATAGATCCACTGTTGCGTTCTCAAAGAGGTGTGTGCGAACTTGAGCTTGAATTCTATGATAGATGGGAGGATGCTGATGAGTTTGCTTTCTGGCTCATCACGGGTTCCCTGTCTAGAGAATTAAGGCATAAGTATGAACACCTCGAAAGAGCTGGAGAGCTTTGGAAGGAACTCTCGACGGCCTTTGGCAAAGTGGAGCGAACTATTAACTGTAAGCTCGTGCACAATCTTGTGTGCAAGAAGATGGTTGAGGATAGTTCAGTGACTACGCACATGATGTCTGTGATTGATCTCATGAGACAGTTTACTGTGCGGGGTGGTAATATCAGTGCGTAAGGCAAGATTGATATTATCTTGAATTCTCTTCCGGAATCCTATCATGACTTTAAGGTACTTGCTGCTGCAAAGGGAGAGTATGCTCTGCATGAGCTGCTTGAGGATCTTGTAGTGGAGCAGTCTACCATGCGAGCACGGAAACCTGTTTTGTCTGGCTCTAGCACTGGTTCGACAACCTCTAAGGTTGGAGATGATGGTGCTGAGAGCAAGTTCAGGAAAACAGGCAGTGATAGCAAGTCTAGGAAGGGGAAGAGAGCCAAAGTCACTCCAAAGAAGAACAAGTGTGCTGGATGCGGAAAGGTGGATTGTCCGAATGCCAAGGGACAAGGTACGTCATTTGCATTTGTAACGGAAACATGTTTAGCATCGGTTTCTACTCATTCGTGGGTAGTGGATACTGGAGCTACTGATCATGTTTGTTACATTTTGCAGGGGTTCACACCGAGGAGGGTGCTGAAGAATGACGAGGTTACCATCTCGATGGGGAACGCAACACAAGTGAGTGCAGCTGCCATTGGAGATTTCACCTTGTACTTTGATGATTCCGTTTTAACATTGAGAGATGTTTTGTATTTGCCGAATTTTTGGCGGAACCTTATTTTAGTTTCCAAACTTTATGTTGATGGATATTCAGTTATTTTTGATTGTGGTGTTTCTATCATTGGTAATAACGGTGTTATCTGTCGTGGAATGCTGAATAATTCTCTCTATGTTGTTAACTGTAATCATAAATCTTCCGCAAGTATTGCATGTAATTCGTCCGTAATTGATAATCCTAGGAAGAGAAAACTTACTTCTTCTGATGAGGATCTTACATATCTCTGGCACTTGAGACTGGGTCACATCAGCTTGAAGCGGATTCAGAGACTTGCAGATGACGGTACATTGGACCTAGTCCGGGCTGTACCTTATCAAGTCTGCGAATCCTGCATCGAAGGCAAGATGTCAACTAGGCCTTTCAAGGCTAGTCAGTCTCGAGCAGAGGAAGTATTGGAATTGATCCATTCTGACTTATGTGGACCGATGTCCACGCAGGCTCGTGGAGGGTACGAGTACTTCGTCACTTTCATTGACGATTACTCATGGTACGGATACGTTTACCTGCTTCGCTACAAGTCTGAATGCTTTGAGAAATTCAAAGAGTTCAAGGCTGAGGTAGAAAAGAAGGTCGGGAAAACTATCAAGTCGCTGCGATCTGACCGCGGTGGCAAATACCTCGGTAACGAGTTCCTGCAATATTTGTCAAAAAATGGGATTACATCCCAGTGGACTGCACCGGGTACTCCCCAGCAAAACGGTGTAGCGGAAAGAAGAAATAGGACTCTTCTAGAGATGGTAAGATCAATGATGAGTTATGCAAACTTACCAATTTCATTTTGGGGCTACGCATTGGAGACAGCAGCTTACGTACTTAATGTGGTGCCTTCTAAATCAGTTCCTAAGACACCTTCTGAGCTCTTCCTTGGTCGCAAACCTAGTTTGTGCAAGTTTAGAGTATGGGGCTGTCTGGCACACGTACTGTCGAAAAAACCTGATAAGTTAGAAAGCAGGTCAAAAGTAATGTTGTTCAAAGGGTATCCCAGGCAAACGAAAGGTGGTTACTTTTACTGTCCTAAGAGTCAAAGAGTCGTTGTTAGCACCAACGCTAGATTCTTGGAGGACGAGTATGTGAGTAATCACAAGTCAAGGAGTGATATCATTCTTCAAGAAATTGAGAACGAGAATGCAATTCCAAGGGAAGGGGAACGTGTAGATGTGGGTGCTCCTGTGAGAGGTACAGCACCACAGACACGTTCTTCAGTGCAAGGTGCAGGACCACAAGTCACTGCACCTACTACTGACACGGCACCGATGCCTCGTCGTTGTGGAAGAGTTATTTTCCAGCCGGAAAGGTACATGTTCGTGGGTGAGTCTTCGGACTTGAGCCCGGAAGACGGACATGAGGACTCTGACCCACTGACTTACGAAGAGGCAGTGCAGGACAAGGATGTTGCCAAATGGCGTGTCGCCATGGATTCTAAAATTGAATCCATAACTGCTATGGATGTATACCGGAAAACTGATTTGTCGGATGTCTTTAGGGCCATAGGGTGCAAATGGGTATACAAAAGAAAGAAAGGGGCGGATGGAAAGATCACGGCTTTTAAGGCCAGGCTGGTGGCAAAGGGTTATAGTCAGAAAGAGGGCATTGACTATGACGAAACCTTTTCACCCGTAGCCATGCTCAAATCCATCCGGATACTCCTTGCCATAGCTGCGCATATGGACCTTGAGATTTGGCAGATGGATGTCAAAACTGCTTTTCTAAACGGTTACCTTGAAGAAGGTAGAGACATCTATATGCAGCAACCCGAGGGTTACATAAGCGAAGGCGAAGAACATCTTGTCTGGAAGCTTAGGAAGTCCTTGTATGGACTTAAGCAAGCTTCAAGGTCATGGAACTTACGTTTCAACGATGTGAGTAAATCCTATGGATTTGCACAGTTGGAAAACGAAAGTTGTGTTTACTGACTTTGTGTCAGTGGGAGCGTGGTTTTCCTTGCACTATACGTTGATGACATACTCCTATTTGGAAACAACGAGGGAGTGATGTCTAAAATCAAAGTTTGGTTATCTGAATAGTTCCAAATGAAGGATCTGGGAGAAGCTGACTACATTCTTGGGATTAAGGTCTTACGAGATCGTAAAAGAAGAATGTTGAGCTTATCCCAAGCATCCTATGTGGATACTGTGATAGCCCGGTTCAGCATGCAACTCGCCAACAAAGGCTTGCTACCTTTCAGACATGGCGTTCGTCTTTCTGGTGGGCAGTGTCCTCAGACACAGCGGGAGAAAGACGAGATGAGTCTTGTACTATACGCCTCGGCGGTGGATAGTCTCATGTATGCGATGCTGTGTACCAGGCCAGATATTTGTTATGCCGTTGGTATGGTAGCAAGATATCAGTCTAACCGTGGACAGGCGCACTGGACTGTTGTGAAGCACATCCTCAAGTATTTGAAAAGGACTAGGAATTTCTGCCTAGTTTATCAAAGTGAGGATTTGTGCCTTGTGGGTTATACAGACTCGGATTTCCAAGGGGACCAGGATGAGAAGAAATAGACCTCAGGATATGTGTTTACCCTGGGAGGTGGAGCTGTATCTTGGAGGAGCTCAAAGCAGAAATGCATTGCTGACTCCACCATGGAGGCGGAATATGTTGCCACCTCCGACGCCTCGAAAGAGGGGGTGTGGCTCCGAAACTACCTTTTAGAGTTAGGCGTGATTCCGAGTTTGCTGAAGAGCATCACAATTTATTGTGATAACTCTGGTGCAGTGGCTAACTCAAAGGAACCGCGGTCTCACAGGGCAAGCAAACACATAGAGAGAAAGTACCATATCATACGAGAAATCGTATCGAGGGACGATGTGCTGATTATGAAGATTGACACTGCTGACAATCTTGCTGATCCGTTTACAAAGAGCTTGCCGCAGAAAGTTTACGAAAGACATATTCGTGAGCTGGGTCTGAGGTGTATGCCGACCACTGATAGTGGTTAAAGTGAGAGCAGACTAGATAGATGGACTGTATACTCTGTAATAGCTTATTTATGCTTTGAGTATAAGTGGGAGATTGATGGGTTTTGTATACTTAAAGCATTTATTACAATGAGTATACAACGGTTTATTTCTCCTATTTGTTAACAATCTTACATGTATGAACAATGGTATACTCTTGTCTCACTGATAGGGACGATCATACGGCGTGTTGTATATCGCAGAAGATAGTATGATCACTTGACCTAGTGAGACATAAACCTGATCACAGCCGACACAGCGTATGAGGATACGTCTGTCCGGATGGCTGCGGCATTGTCGGAAAAAGTAGTCTGTCTTGGTTACTTGACATGCTGGTACGCAGAGGTGGCGTATTGATGGACCGCAGTGAGATTTATTCGTCTGTCTGATATCAGCGAATAAAAGATCTCGTTATATTGATTGAGTCCAAACCCTAACGAAGGTTCAAGGGTTTGCACGGGTTGACTGTTGCTTTGACTTGCCATTGTGGAGAGCCTAAGTAACGTGCTCGTATATCCGCATCTTGGATAACAGCAGTTCGTGTAGTACCGCCTGAGACTGGACTTAGGTAACCATATCCGAGTAATAGGATGGGGACATTCCCTGAGGAGCTCAATAACATTCATCGTGCCAAAGTCCTGCAGGCTGATTAAGTTCAGGCACGAGTGATAAGGTTTGAGTGGTACTACTCAGGAATTATAAGATATTAATTAATTGTAGTTAGAGCTTGTCAGAGGCTCCGATTAATTAATGGACGTTCGGTAACCTTAAATATGGGGATTCTCAATTAATGCAACCCCTTCTCATAACGTGGTAAAAAAGGGGTAGGTCAGTATTAATTCTGTGGTGAAAAAGAATTAATATTAATTAATTAATTGTGTCCTGGGTTGTGGACATGGGAATTAATTAATTTATAGGCCCACTTTATTATTTGCATTAGGTCCCAGGTCTGGCCCAATTAGTGTGCTGTATTGAGCCCAGGAGCCCACTAGGGTCTTATAACCCTAGGTCTATAAATAGACCTCTCACTCTCTGAAACCCTAGCCACTTTCATAAGATTTAAATCAGTTGAAACTCTAAGGAGAGAGAGAGAGGGGCGCCGATCCTAGGAGGAAGAAAGGAGGAGAATTTTCGAATTCTGGTCCTGCTCAAGCCACAGATCTACGGAGTCCTCACCAGTAGTAGATCTGATCAACACCGGGACACAGATTTGAAGATCTAATCTGGAGAACAACATATCTTTTCTTCCATGTTCTTTATTTTCATTTTTCTCTAGAAATTAGTATTCTAATTTCTGTTTCTGCAGAGAAATTGAATTGTGTGGTTGAATTGAAGTTAGGAATTCAAACGCAAAAGATCGGTACAGAGACGATGGAATTACGGTAATTCTCTAATCCACAAATTTGTATTAAATTCATAGGAGCATGCTAGGGTTTTGAGAAATTTAATTATGAGCAATATCCATAGATCGATCCGGTTCAGTTTTGTTTTGGTGATTCGGTTCACGGAAAAACCCTACTCTAGGTAACCATATCAAGTATAAGATGGTGACATTCTCTGAGCAGCTCAAAAGGTTCATTATGCTAAAGTCCAGCAGGCTGATTAAGTTTAAACATAAGTGAAAAAAGTTGAGTCGATGGACTCAGGAATAAAAAGAAGTTTATTGATTTTGGTGCTTGTCAGAGCTTAAATTAAGTAATGAATGTCTACAACCTTAAATATGGGGATTTCCCGATCCTATGCAACCCGTTCCTCATAATGTGATAGCAAAGACGTAGGACAATATTGATTCTCTGGTGGCATGAATCAATATTAATTAATTAATTATATTCTGGGTTAAATATGAGAATTAATTTATTGATAGGCCTTCTTTGCTATTTGCATTCTGGTCTATAGTTTGGCCCATGAAAGCTCAAACCTATCTAAGATCAGATTTCTCCTATAACTACCCCTCAGGTTCTCAGATCACAACACACCACAAGATCATATGTTGTTAAGCAACAAACTAGTATTTGGGTGTTTCTGCCATTTTGGTTGGAGTGTGGATCCCAATTTTGCTGATATCCATCATGTACTCTTGATTTATTCATTCATGACCACAATTGGGCATTCTTCTATTGAGTGCCTAACATCGCTACAGATCCCACACGCCCTAATGACATTCTTTATTTAAGGAGTTTGATTCATGGTCAACTACTCAATCATTTCTCGTAGTTGCTTAACATTTTTCCAAGCCTCTTAAATTCTTACTTCGACTCGTACTTCCTCTTCTTCCATTGCTATTTCTTCAGCCATATCTGCAATAAGTTTCAGCATTTCTTTTGTAGATTTTTTCATAGTAGTACCTCCACAAGAAGCATTCACAAATTTATTCTCAGTGTCTCGCAACCCAACTATGAAATACTGGACTAAATCTTCGTTGGCAATTCGATGTTGTGGGCATCTCGCCAAGAATCAGTTGAATCGTGTTGAAGATGCTTGTGCGGGTCTTCTCCAGGAAGATCGTGGAACTTAGGAAAAACCCCTATGAAGGAGGACATGAGATCCCAATTTCATTTTGGAATAAGTAGTGTTATGCCCATTGGTTGCATATTTAGATTTGTTGGGAAAGTCGATCCCCTCAAATTCCTTCCTACTGTTGGGACACCTCCATTTGCCCTATTTCCAACCATATTTTGCATTTCCGGAGATTATCGTAATTCTTCAAAATCTTCTACCGAACATTCTCCTAAACTCTTGCTTTCACGGTATGGCTTTTGCCCTACTCCGCCTTGCAGTCCTCTTTGCCCAAAATGATTTTTGTTTCTAATATTAAAATGCAAATTCTCAACAGAAAATATCAAATATAATAAAGTGTTCAGAGTGGATGAATCTTAATATAGAGTTTCTTGAGAATGGTTTTCATTGGTTTCCTACAATTAATTAAATGGTAGGTAGATAGATTATGAAATGATTTTTAAGATCCTTAACTCTTCTCAACTCCAGGCACTATCACTTCAAGGAAGGTTCCTAATACAAAATAGACAACATGGAATTTCTACTTTCACTAGGTTTTTGCTGGAGTTCTACTTCTTAGTCAAAACGTAAGTCTTTTCCTAGGATTCCCACTAATGCCCAATTATAATGACTTGGTATATTCACTCGAATAATTATAAGCTAACCGAGTTGCCCAATTCCCCATTTATTGTAGTTGGCCATCCTAACCTTAGGGCTTTTGCAACAGAATTAAGATCTGGGAACCTATTATAATGCTAAGTTGAAAACATTAGTTTCTATTTTAGCATAACTCATAATTACCATTCCAACCCCTTACCTTGATGGTTTTGAAGGGATTTCGTTGTCGTAAATTGAATCACTTAATCCATATAAGCCCAGATTGAAAATTGGATATCAAAATAAATTACTATGCCTACGATTACTCCTAGCATGCTCATATTTTATGCGGAATACATGGATTATAGAAACTGAAGAACTCGATGCGGAGAGATTTGATCCACGATCCTCTTTCTTGCGCAACAAGATTTTATCCGACAAGATGAAGAAATTAAATCTTTGAAATTAATAAGATTAATTTCAAAAATAAGGAGAGAGAAGAAGAAAATGATCCTCCAAATCTGATCTTCTGATCTGTGTCATAGCTCCGATCCAAAAACCTGGTGAAGATTGCCTTTGGATTCTGTGCCTATCAACAAGCAGAATTTCCTCCTCGTTCTCTGATCTCCAGTCACCAATCACAGCTCCCAAATCCATGCTTGCTGCTTAACAACTTATGATCTTGTAGTATTTTGTGATCTGAGAACCATATGGGTATTTATAGGAGAATTTTGATCGCAGATGGGCTTGAGTTTTCATGGGCCAGACTAGGGACCAGAATGCAAATAGCAAATAAGGCCTATCAATTAATTAATTCTCATATTCATCCCAGAATATAATTAATTAATTAATATTAATTCATGCCACCAGAGAATCAATATTATCCTAAATATTTGCTACCACGTTATGAGGAACGGGTTGCATAGGCTTGGTATATCCTCACATTTAAGCCTACAAACATTCATTAATTAATTGAAACTCTGACAAGCTATTAAATTAATTAACATCTTATAGTCCTGAGTCAATACACTCAACATTTTTCACTTATGCTTGAACTTAATCGGTCTGCAGGACTTTAGCATAACAAACCTTTTAAGCTATTCAAAGAATGTCACCATCCTATACAGGATATGGTTACCTAGTGCTAGTTACAGACAGTCATACACAAATTGCTGCCACCCAAGATACAGATATACAAGCATGATTATAACCTCTCACTGCATCTCAAGGTGACACACAAATTTTTGTATACTTCTGTACCTTCATCTAGGCTTAAGATTCCATCAAGCCACCAAGATCAAGATTCCTTTAATGTCAGATAAATAAATCAATCTTAACTTAGGTCCTATCAATACGTACCGCATGCTCAGCATGCCAAGCTGTTGGGATTGTATATTGAAAGCATATATGATTAAGTGTTTTGTACACTGGTCTTCAAAGATGTGTAGCTACAACAATGCTCGCTATCTGATGAAACAAACATACAACGAACCATAATATTCTATTATCTCGCCTATAGGGATGACCATATGGTCTGTAGGAGATCACAGAGGATCATATGAGTCGTTTGACCTAGCGAGATATAAACGGTATCACAGCTGAGACAGTCCCTGGATAGGCTGTCGGTCTAAGCTGCGGCACATCGGTTCATAAGTGAGCTTATCCTAGCTACTTGATGTGTCGGTACATGGTTATGTATTGATGGGATCAACAGTGGGATGTGCCATTCTCATTGACATATGAATGAGCCAGATCCCTAACATACTTCCTATGATCTTAAACCTAACTGAAGGATAAGGGGCACACACAGATTGACCGCACTTTGATTTCCATGGTGACGAGTCTTACATGTACTCTTATACCCGTATTTTGGTGTTGGCAATTTGTGTGTGGCCTGCTTAGGCTGGACGTTTAGGTAAGCATATTCGTTTCAGGATGGTGACATTCCCTGAGGAGATCACAAGGTTCATTATGTTAAACCCTGCAGGTTGAATTATTTAATTCAGGCATAAGTGAAAAGGAGTGAGTGGTATTACTCAGGAAATAAGAGATTAATTAATTGTGGCTGATTGTCATAAGCCAAATTAATTAATGAATGTCTAAAACCTTAAATATGTGGATCATGTTAGTTTGGTGCAACCCGTTCCTAATAACGTGGTAATAAAGGGGCGAGTCAGCATTGTTACCGTGGTGAAGGTTAAAACAATGTTTTATTAATTAATTATGTTCTGGGTTGAACAAGGAAGAATTAATTAATAAAGAGGGTCCACTTTATTATTTGCATCTGGTCCCTGGTCTAGCCCATGAACTTCTCAAGCCCATTAGGGTTAGGGTTTCTCAAAACCTTAACACTATTTATAGGCCTTCTCTCTTTCAGATCATTTAGAGGTTTTCAGTATATTGAACGAAAATTGAGAGAGAACGGTGGCAACTGATCCAGAGGGAGAAACTGATCGATTTCTCCAGATCTCGGATCCAACTTGGTAGATAATCCTCACCAGATTTCCAAGGAGCAAGGGAACAGATCAGAAGATCAGATGTGTAGGAACAACTTCCAACGCCATTGTTCAGATTTAGATCCAGATCTACTTCATCGTTATTGGCTCCGATCTAGATCTGTAGATCAAACGGTGAAGATCAGGTTTTCCTAAATTTCATCCTCTGCAATTAACTTTGTAGGAGCATGCATAGGTTCGCATGGTTTATTTAATTAAAATTTATTCCTGGTATCCTAAGAACGATCCTTGGAAAGAATTTAATTAATGGCAACTCATGTTGTCCATCGTAGACTCAAACTCTACACAAGCAACCAAGATAAGCTGCTTATTCCCGCGTATGCTGCAACCTTATACCAACAGCCCATCTAGGGATTGTCTCGGCTATGATAACTATTTATATCTCATTATTCAGAGGATAAGAGCATTTTCAAAATATTTTTGTTAATTCAAACAGGAGATGAACTTACAACATTCATGAATTCCAATATATTAACCAATAAACCTTGTATATAATATACCAATCATAATTCTTTCAGTATATAATTCCATCAATCTCCCACTTATACTCAAAGCATTATAGAAGTGCTTTCCAGAGTATATTGTGTCTAAACTAATCAAGCTATTACATCAATCAACTAACGTGTCTGCAGCCTTAGCCCAAGGTTACGTACATGCATCTCATAGACCTTCTAAGGCAGAGCTTTTGTGAATGGATATGCTAGATTATCCTTTGTATTCCTACAATTTATCGTATGATATGGTACTTCCTCTCAATGTATTTTGTTGCTCTGTGAGTTCATAGTTCCTTTAAGTTTGCAACAACACCAGAGTTATAACAAATATTGTGATAGTCTTGGGCAACTTAGGAATCCCATCCAAATCACGAAGGAAGTTTCGAAACCATACTTCTTCTTTCAAAGCTTTCGAAGCTACCACATATTTTGCTTCCATGGGTGAGTTAGCAATGTACTTCTGCTTTGCACTCCTCCATGATATGGCCCCACCTCCCAATGTAGCTAGAGGTGGACTTCATTTCATCCCGGTCTACCTAGAAATCTGAAACTGTATAACCTACAGAGCAAAATTCTTCACACTAATAGATGAGACAATAGTCTCTAGTCCTTTTCTAGTATTTAAGCATGTGTTTTACCGCGGTCCAATGCGTCTGTCCAGGGTTAGACTGATATCTTGCTACCATGCCTACATCAAAGCAGATATCTGGCCTCGTACATGGCATGGCATACATTAGACTTCCCATGGCCGATGCATACGGAATCTTGCTCATCTCATCTTTTTTCTTTTGTATCTCTGGACACAGATCTTTAAAAAGATGTACGCAATGTCTAAAGGGTAACAAACCCTTCAGAGCAGTTTGCATGCTGAAATGGGCAATCACAGTATTCCCAAATAAAGCTTAAGACAATGCTATCATCATTTTCTTGCGATCACGCAAGACTTTTATACCAAGGATGTACCCCGTATTCCAATGATCCTTCATATGAAACTGCTCGGATAACTACCCCTTTAAGCCCGACAATACCTCCACATTGTCGTCAATTAGGAAAATATCATCTACATAAAGTGCAAGGAACAACACGCTTCCACTCACACATAGACGGTGCACGCAACTCTCGTTTGAGCATTATAAAAATCCATATGATTTAATCACTTCATCAAAACGTAAGTTCCATGAACGTGAAGTTTGCTTGCTGGAGGGACAGTGGAAACGCGCGCAGGCTACGAGCGCAAACCCTAAGGTTTGTACCACATGCAACCAAGTCATTGTCCATCCCCGACTGCCCCCGTTGCCATGCTGCCTATGTCCCGAGCCGCGCCACCACCACCACTGACATTTGCAAGGCGAGGACAGCCACCGTGAACGCATACAAAGTCACGGAGGGGCCGCGTGTGCACGGAACATAGGGTTCCACCATGCGTACGTGCGCGGAAAATTTTGCGCGCCTGACCGCTGTTGCCAGCGTTGTGGTCATCGCCCTACTTTCCGCGCTCCATTGCCAGGGCCCTGCACCTCGCCTGGCTGGCCCTAGGCTACACGACTATTTCCATGGTGCGCGCGCACACCTGCGACAAACGCTAGGGTTTTGCCGCGGCTGCGCCACCACCGTGGAAATCTGCTACCTCGCGCCACAATGCCTCCACCCTCGTGGTTTCACAACTGTCGTGCACAGTCTCCTACCGTGTTGGCACCATCGTGTGCCGCTGCGTGTGGCGCATGTCGTGCGATTCCTTCATTCTTCATGTTCTTCGTCTTTTTAATTTTACAGATTTAATTTAAAATGGAAAATTACATGTAAAAAACATCCTACTACACTTTTGAAAATTAAATCTAACCACAGACTAAACTCGTGGGTTGAAAAACGAATCCATATAAAAGGGCGAATTAACCCGGGAACCACGAGGAACAAAAACCATACAATCCAAAAATCATTCATCCATAGCAATTCAATAATAATAATCATGCATAATCATATGCAATATTATTTTTTCAACAGAGCCAATAAATTAAACTTTGTTCCGATACCAATTGAAGGGGTTTCGTTGTCGGAATTGAATCACTTAACCCATATAAGCCCAAATTGAAAATTGGATATCAAAATAAATTACTATGCCTATGATTAATCCTAGCATGCTCTTATTCAATATGCAGAAGAAGGTTTATGTAAAATACCTGGATTGTAGAAACTGAAGAACTCAATGCGCAAAGATTTGATCCACGATCCTCTTTCTTGCGCAACAAGATTTAATGCTACAAGATGAATGAATTAAGTCTTTGAAATTAATAAGATTAATTTTGAAAATAATGAGAGAGAAGAAGAGAAAGATCCACCAGGTCTGATCATCTGATATGTATCCCAACTCTGATCTAAAAATTTGGTGAAGATTCCCACCGGATTCTGTGTCTATCGAGAGGCAGAATTTCCTCCTCGTTCTCTGATCTCCAATCGCCAATCACAACTCCTAAATCCTGGTTTGCTGCTTACTAACTTATGATCTTGTGGTGTGTTGCGATCTGAGAACCTGAGGGGTATTTATAGGAAAATTCTGATCTCAGATGGGCTTGAGCTTTCAAGGGCCATACCAGGGACCAGAATGAAAATAGCAAATAAGTTCTATCAATTAATTAATTCTCATATTCAACCCATAATATAATTAATTAATTAATATTGATTCATGCCACCAGAGAATCAATAATGTCCTACCTATTTGCTACCACGTTATGAGGAACGAGTTGCATAGGCTTGGTATATCCCCACATTTAAGGTTACATATATTAATTAATTAATTTAAGCTCTTACAAGCTATTAAATTAATTAACATCTTATATTCTTGAGTTAATGCACTCAACCTTTTTCACTTATGCTTGAACTTAATCAATCTGCAGGACTTTAGCGTAACCAACCTTTTGAGTTGCTCAGGGAATGTCACCATCCTATATTGGATGTGGTTACCTAGTGCTAGTTACAAACAGTCATACACAAGTTGCTATCACCCAAGATACAGATATAGTAGCTCAAATAGAACCTCCCACTGCATCTCAAAGTGACACACAAATCTGTGTATAATTTTGTACCTTTATCTAGGCTTAAGATTCCATCAAGCTACCAAGATCAAGATTCCAAGATAAGCTTCTTATTATCACGTATGTTGCAGTCTATACCAACAGTCTTTCAAAGGGTTGTCCTAGCAGTGATAACTATTTATATCTCGCTAGGTCAGGTGATCCATACGATCTTCCGTGATCTACTACACACCTTATGATCTCTCTATCGACGAGATAAGAGGATAAGAGCATTTGCAAAACATGTTTGTTAATTCAGAAAGGAGATGAACATATAACATTCATGATTCCCAGTATATTAACCAATAAACCTTGTACATTATATACCAATCATAACGCTTTCAGTATATAATTCCATCGGTTTTTGCCACTTGTGAGTTCACTCGGCTAAAGATACCCCACTTTGGTTGCCCAATTTCCCCATATCTATTTAGGTGGACATCCTGAATAGCCCAACTGGATTAGCTGATTAGAGAGTACTCCATGTAAGAAGAAATCAAGAAAGAAGCATGATGAAAGGTAACATACTAATTTCAACCAAGATAGATAAATGGAAACCTCATACTCTAAAACTCAGATTCTCAATAGATCAATTAATAAATCTAAAACAGGGTATTTAGCTATACATGAAATAAGTTAAATAAACAACAAGACAAGATGATTTACCAAACTTCATAACAAATCTTGAGGAATGATTATCTTTCAAGAATAGGAGTCTGATTCTTCTCCAAAAGATTAAAACATAAATTAAAAATTAAAACATATAACAAGACATGAAAGTATATATTTTATATGGTGGCAATTTCTTATTCAACGTAGGGAATGCATGATTCGCCTCCTCTGGCTATGCCTCTTTCAATATTCAGAACCTTCATTCTTTGGCCAATTAAAATACACATGAAGCAGCCTTAACTGGAGTTGTGATTGAGCAGTGTGAATTCAGTAAGATTTACAGCACTATTCATCCTTGACTTGATTTGTTTTCCATATTATCTCCTCAATTGATGCTCCAGGATCTTGAAACTTTAAATCAGACAGTTTGTCTTCCTTTTCCAACTCACGTTTTCTTGTTAATCGCCCAATATGATGAGTTGCCTTCAAGTGCATATGAGATGTTGATTCCTTCAAGTCCTTGTAGGTAGCTCATTTGGGAGATTTTCCTTCAATAGTCCAAAATTCGCTTGGAAATGGTCAATTCCTCCATCATTTCCTTCCTGAAACAACATAACAAAACCACCCAGACTCTACAATAAAATAAGACTAAAGTGTTAAAGAAAATACAAGGAAACTAACTTAAATAAGGTGAAATTTAGTGTCGTGTCATACACGTCACGCAGCCACTAGTTGGAAAGGGATTTGATGTTTGTGTTCTTCGTAGAACGTTGAGGTTTGTTGGTGTGGTGGTGTTCTGGTGGAGTTTCTTTAGAAGGGAGAAACTCAAATTAAATTCTTACTTAGAAAGTAAAGACTCCGAAGAAGCTCTCGAAAAATGCGTAGAGTCTCGTATATAAAACATGGGAAGTACGAGTGCTTTTAAAGCATTAAGCTTAAGAGCTTAGAAAACATGTAAGTGCAGAGATGGAGTTTACTAAGAGTGTTACTCTTTTAGCTTTGGTTGAGTCGGTAACCTTCTCCCTACGTGCCATGGGCCCTTTGGTCTCTATTTATAGGCGCGAGCCTTGAGAAGATAGAGATCTAGTTGTTTGAGACAAATTCAAATTCGACCAATGGGAAGTTTTGTCATGGTATGCTTTTTGTGTTGCAGTACCGTATGAAGCCTTGCAATAGATAGAATTTTCTGCCTTGTGTTAGAACGACTCATTTTTCCCAATCTTAGGAATCCAAACCTCTTCTCATATCCAGAAGGTAAGACCCAGATGTGCCATCATGATGGCATGATATTCAAAGGTTAGCTCATGAAGGAATATGTCCATGCGTCTCCAGCTAATAAACTCCTTCCACAACTGATTGACCATCTCAGACTTAGTATTGATGGTGTGAGCATAAGTTCTCGTTACCTCCTCTCTGAGTTGTTGCAAGATATAAGATATATATGCTCCCACTCAAGGACAACGGATCTTCACAAAATGATTCTTTGCTATGCAGAGGAGGACACTAATGCTTTATCTTGTAGATTTTGTGTTAAAGGTGCAGGACTCCATCTAGAGGGAATATAACATTAGAAAATGGACATAGAGCCATGAAGTCCACACTATTCCTTGTATCCTAAGGATGTATGCGCTAGTGGCCTACTCTTTTTGCTTTGATATCAGATTGATCATTAAGGATGGCATCGTTATCCTTATCATCAAAGAATCAATCTACAGGGACAAGAGTCTTCTCATGTCTCTTCTGAAGCATCAACTTTTCTGAGGTGGTTGCCTAATTGTTTTTATCTGCATAAGAGAAAGTAGTGTCAAGCGTGGATTTGCCAGTGTCCCATTGTACAATTGATAACTCCAATGATGTACCAGCAACCCCTAGAACTATTGACAAAAACAAGTTGAAGTTAGCAAATTCTTTCACTTCTAATTCTTCAAGAATCTCCAGGTTGGCAAACCGCTTGCTCTCACCAGCACGTTTCTCAATGTCTGATTCTCTCTAAATTTCATCACGATTGCTGGCATCTTTCAGTCTAGTAATCATCTCGTCTTATTGTATTCCATTGCCTTGTGTTGCAAGTTCAAAATCTATCGTTGATTGTGCATAGAAGGTCATCTGTTCATAGTGTTGTGCTGCTACTATCTCCTCTTCTTGGAGAGTTTTGTCATGCTCCTTGTCCATCACCTCTTGTTGACGAGGCTTCAACGTCTTCATTGTGGAAGGTACATCTTCCCCCTCCACAATCCTTTTTCCAAAGGTCTTGACCTTAGTTGTGGTTCGCTCTCCTTCATCCTTCATTGGAGTTTCACCCTCTCAGGTTCTTTCATCTAAAGCCTTGGCCTTACGTTAGCCACCTTAGTTTTTTCTGCTTTTTAGGCTTCTTTGGTCCTTTTTCTGGCCCGGACCTCAGCTCTTCAATCATTTCAAAGAGTTGCTTATTCTCAAATTCCCTATTACTTACTTCATGTATGGTCTTTTATTCTACTATAGATGATAGTGTCAGTTGTGTACTCATCTTGATCTAGTTTGGACCTTCCTCATCACTATCGGTCTCAATAGAGGCAGTATTTTATTTACTTCTGTTCAGGGGGATGAAACCCATTACCTGTACCATTTCTCCCATGTTTTGCTTCTTTTCAGGAATGAGCTTCTCAATCAGGTAGTTGATCTTGAACCTGAAGCTGACGTTAGCGGAGAATGTATGAGTCTTCTTCATGTTGGGATTCTTCTTCACATGTTCCAGTAGTTAATCGAAGATGAATGCTGCACAATTTTCTTTGAGACCGTCATCAATTGCTATCATCATTACATATTTCTTCATGCTGAGTTTTGAATGTAAGCCCACCTCACGTTGGAGCATGAGAATGACTACTTATGCCAGGAACTTGTAGGAAGCAACAAGCTCTAACTTCTTGGTTGAAGATTTCTATTCTTCATTAACACCATCACACTTCCATTGTTGTCAATCTTTTGCATTGATGTCATATCCTTAATCTTGTAAGTAGTAATATTTTTGCCCTCATTTCTCAGATGAAAAATCTGCTTCAATAAAGTTGCGTCTACTTAGATGATATGTCCATAGACACTGGTGGTGAAGGACATTGTGCTCTTGTCGAAGACTACTCTAGCGTAAAATTCAGCAACCATATGAGGATGAAATTACTTCGACTGATAGGTGAGAAAGTGAATGAGATGTTGTTGATCAATCTTCCCAATAATTTCATCATCAAAGTATGTCTTTTCTAGGGAAAGATGAAGAATCTTGTCCTTCTGAACTTGCGCAGATCTCTTCTAATAGATGCCTAGGGTTTCCTTCTTCATTTTGTCATTGAATGTGGCTACCATCTTTAAGTAGCTAACACTTTCGTCGATGTCATTTGCCTTGTGGAGTTCCATGAAAGAAGCCTGATGTTATTTTAGACTCATCTCAACGATGTTGGGTGTAGAGCTTGCCATTGAAAGCAAATGATTGCTACAGAGTAAATGCTGGTGAATATCTGCATTGGGAAGAGTTGGGATCTGAAAAGATTGATCAACCACAATTATTTATTGCTAAAATTCATACACAATCCCATGGCCCCGAACAGTTGGTGATTTGAATTTGAAAGGCCAAGATATACTCTAACTATTGGTATTTGTACCCACGTACGTTGTGTGTCATCTACGAACTTAACCTGCACTAATTCTTCCTTTAGGTTGCATCATAATAAATGCG
This sequence comes from Plectranthus barbatus, assembly GCA_026898455.1. Classification (NCBI taxonomy): domain Eukaryota; kingdom Viridiplantae; phylum Streptophyta; class Magnoliopsida; order Lamiales; family Lamiaceae; genus Plectranthus; species Plectranthus barbatus. The sequence goes on along the minus strand of JAPKLW010000240.1, from coordinate 666,652 downwards.
ACATTCAATGCTTGCATGTTGATGAGGCTTAGCTTTCAAATCTTCCATCTTTGATAATCGTGCTTGCCGGTTGACTATTATCGTGTTGTTGATTTGTGTAATTACTAGTTTAACCCCTAGTAAACTAACATTATGTCTGCTAGTTGGTTGCTTAAGGATTTACCAACTTGAATGTATCAACAACTAATTCTAGAAGCTTTGATCCATCGATATCTCCAGAAAAGCACAATACCACATGTGAGAGCTTGGACACATATGTACTCATCTGCCATCGAATATAAGATTAAGAGCTAGAGTTCGATTCTCCTCTTGCTGGAATACATATAAATGTTTTTTTCTAAATAAAGGTTAAATTCTAGGTCCCCGATCATTAGCGGGTCATGCAGGATATTGTCTTGGATCAACCCTTTAGGGATCCAAACACGAAATGATTTCAGTGTAGGAAGCTTCTCCGAGCTCCACCCTACAACCTTCCTCTTCCTCTTAAAATAATGCATGATTTTTTATGGGAGGATTGGGGTTGTGCACACGTGTGTGTACTCCACTTGGAAGTAGGTCTCCTTGCTGGACCTCAGAACACTGGTTTCAAATATGTGTGTGAACCATGTGGCTTCCTTGGAATGAATTGGTTAGCCTTCCTAGCCCTTAAAAAAGAAATGTGATTGGGCTCGAGCGTCATGTAGGTGTTCCCCATACTTAGATGAATACTTTTCTCATTTTAGGGATGAGAAAATAATCTTTAGTTAAAGAAGTAACCAGAAGGTATGTCTAACTTCATTGCATGCCTTTTTGGTGCACTCTTTGTTGGTACGACGTTTACTGGCTACTTTGCCAAATTGGTTGTGCTAGCTGGTATCATGTTAGCAAGAACATACTCAACCAGCTTATAGGGTCTTGCTGGTTTTCTCGCAGCTTGCTGCTTGACCAGTTTGGGGTTGTCGGCATACCAACATTTAACATTACCAACAAATGTTGTTCATTAGTTGTTATTCCTCCTATACCATTCAACCCTTGCTGATTACTCGACATAGATTTATCATAAACAATTTTCTTTTTGCCAATGTCAGTGCAAGATGAAAATGCATGATTGCTCAAATCAACTTTATTAAAACCTAGACCCGATTTATCTAAGGGATTCCTTTGGGTCAACAACACTTCATCCAAAACTCTTGAGATTTTTTTAAAAGAGAATTTGCTTAGTTCATGCTCAAGGTTTTTGTTCTTCATGGATACACACTCATCTTTTAAAACATTGAAATTTTGATTCAGTGTAGAGTGTTCTTCCTTGAGTTTTGCCAGTTCCTCGCTGATAGACCTCGAATTTTCAATCTCATTGGTCATAAAAGAAACAAGAGTTTTTAGCGAGGTGTTTTCACCAGCTAAGAAATTTTTAACTCATAAAATTTAGAATATTCTTTTGCAAGTGATTCAAGGGTAACGTCCTCTGAATCAGAGCAACACGACTCAGGGTCTTCTATGATGCATGCCGAAATAAAAGAAACTTGTAGAGAGCCAGTTACCTCATCATCGGTAAGAGTCAGTGCTTGCTGGCTCTCCTATGCATCATCAGTTGCATCAACCTTCTCCAATTGCTATAATGAATGCCAGCAATGCTTCCTCCTACTCGTCATCTGACGACAATGATCCGTCTTTGTGTTAGGAATATCTGGGACTTTCATCCTAGAAAACATAGCTTTGGTGACGTCCTTTCATTCTTTAATCATAAACAACCTCCTCAGTCAATCTCTTCTTCCTTGTCCACTTGAGGGCATTCGAACTTTAGGTGGTCGAGAGAGTTGCACTCAAAATTCATGCGTTGGAAGCATTTGTGGAAGCTCTTCTCAGTCTATTGAGGGATACTAGCTTTATCATTCACATACAGTAGCAATTTGGAGAGTCACATAATTTGCTCTTCAGGTTCTGCGATGGAACTCTCTCCTTCCTTCATGGTAGAGGTGGAGGTGGATGCGGCTTCTATCGTTGGTGGCCCCGCTGGTCTCTCTTTGTGAAAGGGCTTATTAGGTCCCTTTGACTTTGGAAGTCCCTCTTCAAGAAGTAGGTAACATCTTCAGGATGTCTTCTTGGCGAACTAGTGGCTGCCCTGATGGCTTAGTGCTTGTTCGCCGTCTTGATTTCCCACTCATGTGCTTGCAGCTGGGCGAACAGATCCTTGGTGGACATCCTTGAGAGATCATTCTCCTTTAGAGTGGTCATCTTCACAAACCAATTTTCATTCAGTTTCTTGGACAGGATTTGGGCATTAAGATCCGCTGCAGAGTATACCCTGTCCAAGGTCTTCTACTCACTGACAATAGAGTTGAACTGAGCCTCCATGTCTTTGATGCTTTCTCCAAGGAGCGTCATACAATACTTGTACTTGTTGATGCAGACCTGAAGCTTGTTGAGTTTCATTTAATTCGTTTCTTGGCTCAGACTATTGACATTGTCCCATACCTCTTTTTCGCTGTCAAACTCTATCATGTTGTTTGTCATTGCCTCCGAAAGAGCAGAGTTGATCAACTAGTGAGCTATGTAGTCAAGCTGAATGCATTTCTTGTCCTTTTACAGTCCACTCTGCATACGGTTTGAGTACCATCTCTGGACCTATTTTGCCTCCTAGACGGGCGTTGAATTTTGTGATGTGAAAAGGTCTTCTTTCCAGCACGTCTATCATCTCATGATGGATTTTCTTCAACCGGATCGAGGATCTCTTCCATGCAGCAAATTTCTCTGCATTATATGGTGGAAGCTCCGAGATATTCATTTTGTTACCTACTTGCTAAAAAAAATCTCAAGGAATATGGATCTAGTCCTAAGCAACTCAAAACAGCTAGTCCGTAAAGACCATCTTCTCTGATAGCACTTGTTGGTCCTAAAATTAGAGTTAGGCAATATGCAGCGGAAGACTATAAGAGTTAGGCCCTCCAAGCTACTCATTTTGGGAGCGATATATTACTTTGTTCAATTTCAGTGATATATACAAACACTTAAGGTGTTGGGTTTTAAATCTAGTGCAAGAATTAAATAAAACAATAAATAGCTCAAAGGATTAATAGAGTTTTGGACCAAACCGTCATACATCCTCTCTTCAGACACACAGTCTGGAAATCACTAAGATGGAGATTACAAAGATGTCAACGATCTGTTGCTAGTAGATGAATGCTCGTGTGCACTATTCCACTAGTCCACTCGCTAAGTCCCTTGCAATCCAAAGATTCTTCAGGCCTGAAGTGTTGGTGTACCTCTTAACCTTCAGACTGTACTAGAGCCGGAGTAATGATAACTCCAAGATATTTCCTAACTTGGGAAGTAAAAAAACTGAAGTAGCTCTTGCTAGATGAACAGAGTCCCGTGTTCAGGAAGGAACACGGAAAACTGATAGAACAACCTGAAAGCTATTGAATGTTGAGAGCTGGTAGTTTTCCAGAATGATAAAGGTTAGCAAATTTAAGGGAATCGATAACCTTCCCTTTTGGGATGACAACCTCTATTTATAGGCACTCCTTCGAAGGTTTGAATTAGCAGGTGTTTGGAACCACTGTGAGACAAAAATTACCTGTCCCATCGAGGTCTCCCTTTTTCTGACTCACAATGTCTTTTCTATCAAAGCATGTAGAGTTTTGGTGCTTTGGTCAGAACGACTCTTAGCCAATCCGAGGAATGATTGCTAGTGAATTCCTTTGACGAACAACCTTTAAGGATCACATATTTTAAGATCTCTTTTCTAAAATTTGGTCTTGTAAAGTTCGCTTGTCTTGGCTTATGTGTTGCTGGTTGGAAAACGTCTTGCTGGTGACATCTGTTGGTAAGCTCCTTGTTGGTGGTCCACCAACTAGTGATGACATGTTAACCAATTTTCTCCAAAGACGCTTTGCTGGTAAAGGCAATTTAGCCATCAATCTCTAAAAAAGCTTCTTTTCTTGTGAAAAGTTCGCCAGTGAGTTTCCTAAAGATTGTAATCAGTTCCTATTACAATTCGATAAGTCCTATAGAGGATATTACAAGTTTGAGTTAATTTAGCTAAAGACACACTAATTTAGTAATATGTTTGACTCATGAAAATATTAAATAAGAAAAGAATTTCTAACAATAAATTTTAACCATTTTAATTAGATTCTAATAATTAGAAAGTTCAAGTCAGATTATATAATTTGAGTTTTTCTATGCGAATTTGTTTAAAACTATCAATTTCCACATCAGAACATTGATATCAATTAGATTTATGTACCCAAAAATATAACTGAAAATATATTTATCTATAATATTTTCTAGTAAAAGAAAATTTTATTTTAGATTTAGAAGTTTACTAATAACTTAAGTTGTGATATTTTGGCTCTGAATTAAAGTACCTTGTCATAATTGAGAGATCATAAGGTGGAGTTTCTCATAACATTTGAGCGTGTGAGTTTAAATTAATACATTATTAAAAAAAAATTAACATTCAGACTATAGTCATCAAAGCACCTTCCTATGACTGAAAAATTATGTGTTCAAGCTTCCCGATGAAGACATCTGGATGTGAGAGTGAGTGCGTGTTTAATAAATGTATTTAGATTATAAAAAAAGTCGTTACTTCTCCTATCAATAGTTTTGTAGTCTAGTATCATTCATCTCTAAATTAAATAGTAAAGATGCAAGGGTCGAACTCGAATCAAACCCGGTTTTCTTATTATAATTTATTTTCAAGAATAAAAACAACGACTTCTCTCAATTCATTTAATAGTCAGCTGCAGTAGAAAACTTGCTATTACAAAATTGACTCGTGCTTTCGTACTACCCTCTTAATAGTTAGTCATGATCAAAATTATTAATTCGTAGACAACACCTCTAAGCTAATAATTCTTAATGCCAAAAGATTTTATATAATAAATCGAGGTTGTGCATGAATAATTGGGTTAAACATCCAAATACAATTCTTTCAAATCGATCATTTCTTATTTCTTTATAAAAATAGGCGCCGATTATTTGACAATGAATCAGTTGATTTTATCTACAAATAATCGATTCTCGTATATCTAACTAAGAACCAATTGATTAAATACAATTGAATCTTTCTCATAAAAAATAATAAAATTATGTGAAACAGTCACAATCAAAATTAATTTTGCATAAGAAAATTGGGTTAGTTCCAGAATTGAGGCAAATAGAGAATGATAGGATTTTAAAATGGGTGTAAAACTACGTAATTTCCGACTTAGGATAGCTGCATTAATTCACAAGAGAGGCCACCGAAAATATCAACGCGACCTAATTAAGTCATCTATTACTATTATATTAAAAGCAGAATAGATATAGTCAGCGCTACAATGAAACCGCCTTAGAAGTCCGCCCAAAATTAAATTTCATGCGAATAAGAAAAAAATCCGTGCAATAATAGTCAACTAGACAATAAAAATATAATTTTCTGCAGTACAAAATCAAATTTAATATTTCTCTTAAATTAAAATAATGGTAAATGGATCATAAATTCAGAAAAAAAAATCTCGTAATTGTCTAAAAATTGTAATTTTAAAAAAAAAACCATACTTAATTTTTCTTTATACATTAAAACTTAAAGGTAAGGAATTGGATGAATTAAGAACCTGTAACACACGGATGTACTTCTAGTAATTAATTATAGGAAAATTAGCAATATGAATTAAAACATCGTTTAATTATTAATTTAGAATAAATAATTTAGGACATGAAAAACATTAAAATTCTCAATTTAGAATCCGAAGAATTATAAAAATATCAATTCAAGATCACATTATCAAATTGAATTTAAGAGTATTTAGATCCTAAATTTAAAACATATCTTCTAATTTTAAATCAGCAATTTAATTATCTATTAAATTTTGAATTAATAACTCTCCTTACCTATTACAGGGAATTTCGGTGGAGATTTATTTCATATTATAAATGCGTGCGTGTAATTATGATATTCAAACATTCTTTCCTAACCGCTTTTACCTCAAATGGAATATGCGTTACAGTTAGTTGAATCCCTAAATTCCTAATGGAATAGAAAAAAAAAATTTATAAAAAGTCGAGACATCTCAATTATAGAAAATATATGGGTAGTTTTAATTTCTAAATGTAACCATTTTTTTTTTCTCTATAATTATTTATAAAAAAATTAAATATGATATTTTAATTTTATATTTATGACCTTAATTTAAAATTTAAATTAAAAGAATAAACATTGAAACATATTGGCCTTTAAAATAAAATCGCATAAAACAAAAATCATATCACATTAAAATTAAAATTCTAAAAAAATTAAAACTACTTCAACTACCCATGGCAAGTCTTTGAAGGAATAAAATTGCAAAAGATCTTGCAGGAATTCATTATGGACAGGCCTTACTCTAGTAGGAACAAGAGAAACAATGGATTCATGGTTAAGAAGAAAGAATTTGAAAAAAGTGCAAATGACTCTCAATGGAAATAACTGATGATCCGAGATGGTATTGACTGTGAAATTGTGGGAAAAGTTAGTGATGATGTCAATGCATGGTAAAATGGAGGAAAACTTCTGTAGAGGATGGTGGTAGTGATGAAAGTCGTAAAATTAATTTGGGAACTGGTAAACAATGAGATATGTTTAATAAGTTTTGATTTGGAATTAGGCGTTTTGATTTTTATTTTAAAGGATACGGTTATGTGTAACGCCCCGGCCCTAGGGCCGGAAGGAGCTCAGTCGAGGTCGGCCACGTTACCCACCAATGGTTTGGACCGGCTGCCAGACTGATGGCTGATCCCACAAACCAAGACAAGTCATTCCCAGCATGCTTTGTCCTCACTCACACGTACTTTGAGAAACTTCCCAGGGGGTCATCCATCTTAGTTCTACCCCAAGTCAAGCACGCTTAACATTGGAGTTTTCCTAGAATGGGTGCCGGAAAAAAGATGATGCACCATGTTAGTATGAGTAGTACCTATCAAATCCTTTAAGTTCTCCTCCGTTTTGCAGTCTCATTCTTGTATAGCCTCGGAATCCCTCTCATTTCGGTGTGGGCCCGGTTCATTCATGTCATCCCCCGCTCAACTAATGGAAGTCTTACGGGAGCCGCTCATTGTCCGTGCTTCTCTACACCGGCAATCACTCCCTGCTCCGGCACCAGGTCACTAAATTATGAGTTTTAATTTTTATTTTTTCGACTAAATTTTCAGATTAGGGATATAAAGATAGAATTGTAGTATTACATAATAATTTAATTTATTTTTTAAAAAATAACTCTATTAAATAAAAACGTGATAGCAATTAGACTTAGTCTTCAAATAGAATTAGTCTTCAAAAAATCTTAAGAAATAGTATTAACCTACGACAGCCGCACATGATACTATCTCCGCTATCATAAAACCCTTATAATAAATAGACCTTAATAAATTGAACTAATTATCACATACAGAATATTAGTTTTGTGTGTCATTCAAACACCAAACTTTACAGACAAAAATAGATTTTGAATCTCGTGGGACTCTACATAATTTTAGGGGAGTGATATTTCATAACTTTATTTATTTATTTTTTAAATATATGTGTTGTGAAAACTATTGATATGTTGCCATCATAACATAAAAATAAAATTAAAAAAAAAATCATGGATCGGTTGACACCTTTAACTCAAAAGTGACACGTGCCAAACTTTAATGTGTCCAACAACACCAAAATCACTTGTTATAAACTTTTTCAAATGTAGTTTACCCTTCTTAGTGTAATCTAAACTAATTTAGAAAAGCAAGATTTATTCAGGGCCGTTTGGTTGGTGGGTTTCGGAATCAAGGAATGAGAATGATTCCGAAACCCACCGTTTGGTTGATGAATATGGGAATGGGGGATGGGATTGATTCCCAAATATTCATTCCCCTCTAAGTTGGTGGGTTTCATACCCATTCCCAAATTCAATCCCAAAATGATTATTTTTTTATTTTTTAAGATTTTGTAATTATTTTTTATTAATTATTATATACTCCAATATTTTTCAATATAATAATTTATAATATTATATATATATATATATATATATATATATATATATTAATAAATTAATATATTTATAATAATATTAAAATAAGTGACGTTATTATATTATTATTATGCATTAATTAATAAATAATATTATTGAAAATATATTAATTATCATATATACAATAATTAATAATATTATTAATCTTATTATTTATTTCTAAGATTTTATTTCATATTATTTTATTATTTATTTTTATAATATATTATGATAATAATATTATTAAACAATCTTTTATTTTATCTATATTTTATATTTTATAAAATAGATAATAAATTATTTATTTATAATATAATAAATCTTTTTATTTTATCATTAAATTAATTATTATTTATATAATATTTTAATTATTTTTTAAACCTTTTAACTTAAAAAAATTCATCAGAATTGAAAATGATTCCCAAATCATCTCATAAACCAAACACCAAGAATTGAGAATGATTCCCAAATCTAAACCCATACCCATTCCCTTTACTATCAAACTCATACCCATAGTGATTCCAGACAGTTATACCAAACGCCCCCAATGTACGTAAAAAGTAGCATCTGCAACCTTCAAATTACCATTTTAATAAGAATATTTTGCATAGTATTTATCTCACCAGCCCATACCTAATCTCGATGAAACTTATTATTTCGCAATAAAAATTAAAAGTAAATCATCATCCTATGCCCTTCCTCCGCATAGGGATTGGATCGAGGAATACAAGAAAACATGCTAATCACGACGCTCATATCCGCGTATTGGCTGCAATAATCACGTCAATTATCACCTAAGTTTGCTCTTTACCTACACCAAGGTGAATAGGAATAAGATCTAGCATGATTCAATCTCATATAGGGAGGTGAACATGCACAATTCAACCTAATCATCACACATCTTTATTCAAATCAACATCCAAAAGAAGTTTAGAATACCATAGCCATCAATTGGATCATTACAATGTTGAATCGAAAACAAACCATTACAATTGATAGATCTAGAGAGATTTCTTCCCCAGATTGAGTATTTTTATTTTGATCTACCCTTGGACTCTTCAAATCTTCACCAAGTGAGGTTGGATTAGCTCTTTGACACCTTGGATTAGGTTTGGAAGAAGATGGAAGATGGAAATGTAGAGAGAATCTATCTAATTTTTCGTGTAAAGTGACAAAATTCTTTCATAAAATCTGAATTTCCACCTTTTATAATGAGTTCACAAAGCCTCGGATCGCCCGGGGCGAGATAGGATTGCCCTAGATGACTTGAAACAGAGAAACCGCCAAAATAGCCCGCAACGGATCGGCTGGGATGGAGATGGCTCGATCGAGATCTGCCTCTGAAGTGACAGATCGGTCGAGCTCTGCTAGATCGCCCGGGAATCGCCTTTGAAGTGGCAGATCGTCTGAGCTCTGCAGGATCGGCCGAGCCTGGCCTCTGAACTGCCTAGATCGGTCGATCCAAGAATGGATCGACCGAAAATCTTCTCTGAAATTCGTCCTGCTGCTTTTCCTGCCTTCTCGGTCGATCCAAGTGTCCTTTGACTCTCGGATCGGGCAATTTCCTCCAAAACTTAGCCGAAAATGTTGAATTATGCCCAAAACCTATCCTATGATAGAATATGAAGATATATTCATATTTAGGGTTTCCTAGTAACTAGGGTTTTGTATCTAGGGTTTCATATTTTTACATATCTTGTATCCTTTTTGTATCTTTTCGTTCCCTATTTATATTCATCAATAAACACTTTTATGTTTGCGAAAAACCCTATCATGGTATCAGCCTAAACACGATCCCTCCCTTCTCTCTCTCGCGCGCGCAGCCTCTCTCCCTCTCTCTCGCGTGCGCCGACGAGTTCCAGTCATGGACACCGATTCTCTTCCTCTTTCCACCCTTATTCACATGGTTACCATCAAATTATCATCATCAAATTTCCTCCTGTGGCGCTCCCAACTGCTGCCTCTTCTCACGTCACAAGATCTGATAAAGTATGTTGACGGCTCTTTACCAGCTCCGCCCGCGGCCCTTGCCTCACCAACCCGTGCCGTTAACCCAACCCCGCGTATACTGCGTGGCTTGTCCAAGATCAGCATCTTCTCTGTCTGCTGCTCTCGACCCTGTCTGAAGAAGCCATGGCCGAGGTACTGGGCTGTAACACCTCGCGCGCCGTATGGACTGCTCTAGACGCTGCCTTCGCCAACAAATCTAAGACGCGCGAACTGCGTCTGAAAGACGACCTTCAATCCATCAAGCGTGGTTCCCGTTCTGTCACTGAGTACGGTCGGGATTTTAAGTCGCTATGTGATCAGTTGGCAGCCATCGGACGTCCCGTCGACCACTCTGACAAGGCTCACTGGTTTCTTCGGGGCCTTGGACCGGCGTTCGCCTCGTTCTCTGTCGCGCAGATGGCCCTCACAGCTTTACCATCTTTTCGCGATCTATTATCTAAGGCTGAAAATTTTTCTATTTTTCAAGATTCTATGGATTCTCAATCTTCTTCTCAGGTCGCCTATGATGGTCATTCGCAGGCTCCTGGAAATTCCAGTCGCGGATCCGCGAACCAAAAGCCGTCCAATTCGCGTCACCCTCAGAAGCATCGTGGCAACAATGGAAAAAACAATAACCGTCGCCCTCCTCACTGTCAGATCTGTCGTCAGGATGGTCATTATGCCGATGTTTGTCTGGATCGCTATTCTCGCACCTCCACCGCCAACCTCGCAGAGGCGTTCTCTTCCAGTTGTGAAATTGCCTCTCCACCCTCGTCTGATTGGTATCTTGATACTTGGGCGTCGGCGCATATGACACCGGGCACTGCACAGCTCGATACCTCGCAGCCTTATTCTGGACCGGACCACGTTGTTGTTGGTAATGGTGCTAATCTTACTATTTCTCGTATTGGTGCTTCTCGAGTTTCTAATACAATTAATCTCTTGGATTTTTTGGTGGTTCCTTCTTTGACCAAGAACTTTTAGCAAGCTGACATCTGATTTTCTGATTGATGTAATATTTTCTGATCGCTTTTTTGAACTTCAGAATCGTCACACCAAGGAGGTTATCGCAAGCGGTCGTCGTAATGGTGGTCTCTACACATTGGATTGCACTCGTCCTGCTTTTCTTTCTACTTTAAAGAATAATGTTTTAAAGGCTTCCTTTGAACTTTGGCATAGTCGCCTTGGTCATGTTTCTTTTGATTCTATCGCATTATTAAATAAGCAAGGTCATATTTCCGTTACTTCATGTTTACCTAAGCCTTCTATTTGTACTTCATGTCAAAAGGCTAAGAGTACTCGCTTGCCATTTCAATTAAATGAAAAACGTGCTTCCCACGTTCTTGATGTTCTTCACTATGATTTATGGGGTCCTTCCCCTGTTGAGTCAACTTCTTCTTTCCGTTATTATGCAATTTTCGTTGATGATTTCAGTCGGTTCACTTGGATTTTTCCTCTCATCAGAAAGTCGGATTTCTTTATGGTTTTACAAAATTTTACACGACTTGTGGAAAATCTCTTTTCTTGTCATATCAAAGTCTTTCAGAGCGACGGGGGTGGCGAATTCAAGAATCACAATGTCGCTGGATTTTTTCGTTCGAAAGGGATTCAGCATATCATGTCTTGTCCGTAAACTCCATCTCAGAATGGACGTGTTGAACGGAAACATAGACACATCACAGAGACAGGCCTTGCTCTTCTATTTCATTCTAATATTCCTATGCATATGTGGGTTGATGCGTTTTCTACTGCGACATATATTATTCTTCGGGGTTTATCGCCTTTTGAAGTATTATTTGGCACGCCTCCTAACTTTGAGAACTTTCATCCTTTTGGCTGTCGGGTATATCCGTGCTTGAGAGATTATGTTGCTAACAAGTTTTCTCCTCGCAGCTTGCCTTGCATCTTTATTGGTTTTTCGTCTCAACGCAAGGGATATCGCTGTTTTGATCCGGTCACTTCTCGTGTATACATCACACGCCACGCTCATTTTGATGAGTCCTATTTTCTGATGATGGCGTCCTCCTCGGCCAGTCCTGTTGCCTCACTGGATGTCTCGGGTTTCCTGGAACCCTCGGCTTCGGTCTCGTCGCCCGTGCTCTCTCAGCCACTGCCCTAAATTCTGCCATCTGCTTCCGCCTCATCTCCGCCATGCTCAATTTGTGTGGATGACTTAGCAGCTCCTCCGGTTCTTCCTCCATCGCCGCAGCCACAAGCTCTACCCGACCCGCCTCCTGCTCCTCCGGGTCATCACATGATCACACGGGCTCGTGCGGGCATATTTAAGCCTCGCCATTTAGCCTACTATGCTTCTACTCAGCTGCATGAGGCGCTGCTCTCATCCGCCGAGCCAAAGGGTTTCAAATCTGCTGTGAAGAATCCTCTTTGGCTTGCTGCTATGATCGAAGAAATGGATGCTCTTCATCGTAATCACACTTGGGAACTAGTTCCGCCTCCTCCAGATTCCAATATCGTTGGTTCTAAGTGGGTTTTCCGGACTAAGTTTCGCTCTGATGGATTCATTGAGCGTCAAGGCCGCTACTGTTCGTGTTATCCTGTCTCTCGCTGTCGTTCATGGTTGGCCTCTGCATCAGCTCGATGTCAAGAACGCCTTCCTAAATGGTATTCTTTCAGTCCCTATTTATATGTCTCAACCGCCTGGATTCATAGATTCACAGTTTCCGAATCACGTGTGCCTACTCAAGAAAGCTTTATACGGTCTCAAACAGGCGCCTCGTGCATGGTTTCAATGATTAAGTTCGTTTCTTCTTTTATCGGGTTTCACATGCAGTAAGGCGGATACTTCCTTATTTATTCTTCATCGTGGCTCCACTATTTTATTTCTGCTCGTATATGTCAACGACATCATTCTCACAGGCAAAAATGTCGACTTTATCACTGCCTTCATCTCTCGCATGCACAAGAAATTTGCAATCAAAGATATGGGTTTACTTAGCTATTTTTTGGGTTTGGAGGTCTCTTACACAGACGATGGGTTGATTCTCTCTCAAGCCAAGTATGCTCGAGATATTCTTCAGCGCTCGGACTTACTCGATGCCAAGCCTGTCGCAACACCACTCGCTGCTGGAATAAATTTACCTCAAGACGGTGTTCTGTATGACAATGTCACTCACTATCGTTCACTAGTTGGTGCTCTGCAATATCTCACTATCACTCGGCCAGACATTGCCTTTGCTGTCAATCTCGTCAATCAGTTCCTCAAGTCTCCCACTGTCGAGCATCTTCAAGCGATAAAACGGATCTTGCGATACGTGAAGGGAACGCTATCTCACGGCCTATATTTCTCGCGCAACTCCTCTTGCGACTTAGTCGCCTATTCCGATGCTGACTGGGCTAGATGCATTGACACTCGCCGTTCGACTTATGGTTATGCTATATTCTTGGCAGGAAATCTGGTCTCTTGGAGTGCAAAGAAACAACCCACAGTTGCTCGCTCGAGCTGTGAATCTGAGTATCGTGCAATGGTGAATATTGCTGCTGAAGTAGTTTGGCTTACATCTCTACTTCGAGAACTTCGTATCCCTCTTGTCCGCCCTCCAGTTCTCTTTTGTGATAATAAGAGTTCTATATTCCTCACTCAGAATCTCGTTGCTCATAAACGTGCCAAGCACATCGACATTGATTATCATTTTGTTCGAGAGCTTGTGCAAGCTGGTACGCTTCTCACTGAGTTTGTCCCTACAAAGCTGCAGATCGCCGAAGTATTCACCAAAGCACTTTCGCGGCCCTTATTTGAATCATTTTGAAGCAAGCTTAGAATCGGCCCTGTCCTGATGCCTTCGCTTGAGGGGGGATGATAGAATATGAAGATATATTCATATTTAGGGTTTCCTAGTAACTAGGGTTTTGTATCTAGGGTTTCATATTTTTACATATCTTGTATCCTTTTCATATCTTTTCGTTCCCTATTTATATTTATCAATAAACACTTTTACGTTTGCGGAAAACCCTATCATCCTACACCATCCGAAACACACAAAACACGAAAACACAACCAAAAGAAGCAAAAAGCATATGATATGGGAGTAAAATGAACGCAAACATGCATGCACACATTTCGAAATAAAGGTCATTTTATGCACATATCACCTCTCCCGATTTTGGTAGAAATCTGCCTTACAGAAGCAAATTTTGATCGTGTATATTTCATCTTGGTCAAAATGATACAAGTTTTGGCAAAGGTTCCTGAACAGAGGGCCATTTTGGTTCATCTTGGGCGAAATTTATGAATGGTTACTAACTATATAAGGGGGAAAATCGAGTTGGTTTAAGAATTTTTAGCCAATTTTGGTACTTTGGCGATGGTTATTCACGTCCAAACTCTTCCAACCTTATCCAATCACACAATTGAAAGAGTTTCAAGGCTAGATCTATCCAATTAGGGAATATTTGAAGAGAGAAGTGAAGATCAAGGTGTACGGATTCACAATTGGGGGAAATCAATCATTCAAACCATATTTTGTAATGGCTAATCTTATTCTTTGTATTCAATTGAGCCTATTGCAAGGTATGGATAGCTAAATAACTATTGGATGTTGGATTGAATGATGTGTTGAATTCTACTGAATAATTGAGTTTTTTTACTTTATCATTGATGATTACAACATGCTAGAGCTTTTTTCTTATTCAAGTAATGTAGGCATCCGCCAATTGCTTGATAATTTGACATCGAAATTGCAGCCAATACGCAAATTGAGATGTTGTGAATAGCATGACGACATGCAAGTATAGATCCAATCCATTTTCGGAGATTGCTTGTAGGTCATTAATTTTCGTGCCTTTGCTAGTGTGATCGGATTTGATAACGCGACAGTTTGATGATCCTATTTCATCTACAATTAGTTCACCGATACAAAGGAGATTAGTTAGATTCGTGTGGATTGACCATCACTAGGAGAATTAAATATTGTTTTGCATCATTCAATTGTCTATAGTTGTTCATTACAAAGTTCTATCCAATGTCTTGTTTTCCCTACATTTGTTGATCCATTTGTTGTGAGATTGTGCATGTTATTGTTGAAGAGGTTGGATTTAGATTGTGAAGTTAGATTATGATGATGATGATGATAATGGTTCGTTTTATTACTTGTTTTCTTAGTTGTTAGTTAATTAGATAGATTTACATTCATTGCCAAGATATTGATCAAACTCAACGACTATTGATTTGCTTGAATATTAACCAACACAATAGTAATCGGTATTGCAAGTAGACGAAGGGAGAAGACCTGGATTGATATTATTCTTGATAGGATTCTTGATAGGAGATTTAATTGTTTGATAGTTAAATTTCCGCGTATCACTCTTCTCCTCTCGTCTCACGCCGCAAGTGCAATAACCTGACTCACTGGAGCCGCCCCACCCACACAACCTCCCTTGCCGTTACCTCACTCTCACTCATTGTGTCAAACCATTATACCGGCTAGATTAAACTGCCATTTATATAGTTTGGCCGATTTGGTTTAGATTAATTATTTAGCCAGATTGATTTTGAAAATCTCAAATCGTATCTTTTTATTCGGCCAAAATCTTCCTTCCTAACTGGTCAAAAAGGATCGTAAACACCCTTAATCTGCAGATCTCCTAAATTTTTATGCAATACTCATTTTCAACTTTCTCACTATTTCAACATCTTCATTTTGTGTACCCTTTTTGATTATCAGATATATCTTTTAATTTTTTTTCAGTTCTCAATTTATCATTAATTTCAATTATATCTTCAAATAATTAAACGAACAAAGGAAGACATAATATTCTCCCATTAAAATATTATATATTAGTAATAGTGATTAAATATATGTCAAAAAAGGGTAATTCTATACACAGCCTCATTTTTTCTCTTTACAGCCTCCATAATTAAATTAAATTAAAATATTATTTAAATTTACATTTTTACCCTTAAAATCTATAAAATCTCTGTAAACAAAACAAAGCCTCCACCTCTCTCAAAAGAAAAATAAAGCCCCCACCCCTGCGTCTCTCTCTGTAAAGAAATCCCATGAAATCTAAATACCACCCCCCATCTCAAGTGGCGTGCCTCTATCTATACTTTACTGGGAGCGTAGTTTATGAACGTGATTAATTGTTTGAAAAGAAAGGTTATTTTTACGTTTCTAAAAATTTTAATTTCTTGTATATTGGGGATCTGCGTTTTGATTTCCGCATAGTTTTCAACTAAAGGCAAAGAATTTATGATCTCATTGGCGTATATGTAATGCATATATTAAATTAGAGTTTCATGAAACTATTTAGATATAAGAAGGCAATGTTGTTGCCGCTATTCTCACTTCAATTTGCCGATTAATTAAACTAGTTTCATCAGAGATCAGTAGGCCTTTTTTTTTAGTAAAGAGATCAGTAGGTCTTAGATGCCTACGACGTCAATCTTGATGTCTATGATTGTACAATATGTAGTTTTGTTTAAAAAAATATTAACTAATTTATGAAAAAGATGAACGATGAGAGGATTGTTGTTTCTACTTTGTAAAATTTTAAATAATAGAGGATGTAAGGATAAAATAATCATAAATTATTATATTTATATTTAGGGGCTACAAAGAGAAATTTAGGGACTATGAATAAAATCACCGTCAAAAAATACGTGCAATAACCACTACTGTTAAATCTTATTAAAGTGAATATTGATACTTATAATTTTGAAGTGGAAACGAGACCAAACAATAATTGGGCTTAGACATGCATTATTTCTTATGAAGCCCAATTCAGCATCACGAGCCTTCAAACAATAATTGGATCTAAATAATATAGTTTTAAGTAGATGCATAGGAACTGTGAAAATGCATACAACATAGAAATTATTAAATCTTATTAACAGTTGTAATTTGTTAGATTAAATTAATTTCGATGAAATTCATCATCAACATATTTTTAAAATCAAGTAAATAAGAGGGACTCTTGTTTATATATATATATATATATATATAGGGTTGCATTATATGGTTACCTAGCTTTCCTATGTTATATAAGACTAAAATCCAACCTTCCAATTTGAATTTGGATGGATAGGATTAAGTTTAAATTTTAATGATTAAATATATAATAAGGGTAATGAGGTAATTAATTTATATTATTATTTCTCATTAACCAACTCAATGTTACGTTATTACTTGTTTCTCTCTCCCATCAATATTCTCTCTCCTTTATTATTCTTATAAAATTCTAAATAATCATAACTCATTCAATATAAGTTATTTTTTTACATACTATATATCAAATTAAAGATAATTTAATTATCTTTCAAATGAAATCCCTATTACATATGTTCAGAATAAGATAATCGAAGTAAAATTAAATAATGTAATAGGTAAAGCTAAATAATGTACCATAATATAGAGAATAATGTAATGATATAGTATGCTTACCTAATTTCGATGTTGTTCTTATAAAAATTGGGAAACATCTTGATTTCACAATTACGGTTGCATTTTATACATAAAAAAAGTGTTCGAGTGCTACATTATGTGTCGTCTTTGTATTATATTATCCATGTTTCTTTTTTCAGTTGCATGATATAGATCAAATTGTTGCATGAATGGTACATTGTGCATCAACTGAGTGATATATTATGTGTCACATGAGTATTACATTATTCATATCTGTATTTTTGCGTTGCAGTATATAGATCAAAGTATTGCCTGAATGGTACAATATGTGTTGTGGTACATTATGTATCGGCTTTATAGTACATTATTCAACCGTATGTACATTTTTTATGTATGTATTTTTTATGGTTGCATGATATAGATCAAAGAGTTGTCTGAATGATACATTATATATTGAGTGAGTGGTACATTATGTATTGATTGTATATTACATTATTTGACTGTATATTATATTATTCATGTCTGTTTTTTTTGCGGTTGCATAACGTTGATAAAAGTATTGTCTGAATGGTGCATTGTATATCGACTGATTGGTACATTATGTGTTCATTGTATATTACATTATTAATGTCTGATTTTTTGCCTAAAAAAGAAACAAATAGTTCTCTTTATTCATCAATCTGTAATTCTCTTTATTAGTATTACAATATTACATTATTCTTATTATTATGTTTATTTAGTTTTAGCTATTACATTATTTGATTTTGCTACAATTACCTTATATCTAACTTAACCAATAGGGATTTCGTTTAAAAGGTAATTAAATTATCTTTAATTTGATATATAATAAGTGAAAAAATAATTCAAATTGAAGAAGTTATGATTATTTAAAGTTTTATAGGAATTATAGAGGAGAGAGAAAAATAATAAGAGAAGGAAAAATAAGAAACAACTTGTGATTGGTTTATGAAAGAGAATAATATAAATTAATTACCTAATCTACCTAATATACCCTTAATTTATATTTACACATTAAAAATAAAAATTAATTCATAATTTAATAATCGTTAGATTGATAAAATAAATGGTTGAAATTTGGTCTCATATAACATCTAGAGAATGTGTAACATATGATCACTACTCTATATATATATATATATATATATATATATATATTTATAATCATATGTGAATCAATGAGAAATAAGAAATAACGTGAAGTTTAAATTTTTTTTTGAATGGTCCAATACTTCATGTTTGATTTTATTTTATTAATTAATTTAATTATCTTTCAATTATATTGAGGGCTTCAAGGTAATTATTATATTTTAATTATAATTTTTTCATAACTACCTCCTAAAATATCTCTTATTTGCAACCAAAATCATATGTTATGATTCATTTTAAACCAAATAAGTTTATCAATAATTTTATTTGCGAACAAGACATCAATCAAAAAGCGAAGATTTTTCTTCTGCACAATATATGGGAACGCCGTTGAGAAGCCACCATCGATACTCTGCCCGACATCAACGAATGTTGGAGTTGATCGAGCTTGTGTTGACAGAAGTGCAGAAGAAGTTCTGGAACGACGGCGACATACTTAAATCTGGAATTTTTATGTTGATTTCAAACATACAGGTGGAGAATTGGGTCCCATCATCGAGATAAATCAGGTCCTATCACAAGGATAAATCGGATTCCACGTTGAATCAAACCTGGCTTTGATACCATGTAGAGATCCAATTTCTCTTCCTATAAAACCGACTTGTAAGAAAAGGGAATTTTCACCATTATATAGTGATATATTCTCATGTCCATGATCAATGTGGGATAATACAACGATACTTTTCTGCAGGTTATGAAAGACGATGATGATCACCATCATATGGTTCCTGATGCAGATTCAATATTTTATGTGTGCCACTACAAGATGGATTCAATTTATTATGGGATTCTTTATTTTTAAATATTTCTGCTCGGAGTGATCCTCAAATCTCGGACTTCTTTAGATTTTCTGCATGGTGTGATTCTTTAATTTTTATTAGTTCTTTTATTGTTAATTCTATATTATGTGGTTCTTTAATTTTATTTATTTTTAGTGCTTCTTATTTGTTTCCTATTTCTTTTAATTTTTTTCGTTTGGCTTTGCTATTCATTGCTATATATTTTTATTGTTTGTGGAATGCAATTTTTTTGGGTTTAATTTTTTGTGTGTTTCTAATGTTTGATTTTGATACTTGAATTAGAAATTGGTACTATGGTGAAATTTTTTTATTTTCATATTTAAGTTGCATTACATAAGTTTGTATATACGTAATATATAAGCCTGCGTATTTGTAGTATTTTTCACTGTTTTATTGAAGAAGTAGTTGTAAGAAGGGGTGCCACATTTAAGTCTATATATTTAGATTATTTAAGCATTTATATTTACATTACTTTTGCATGTATACTTGTATTTGTGTTGTTCTATACAATTATGTTATTCTATTGGATTCTTTTATGACACTACAACAACGTGATTAGTTAAATGCAACTATTTTCGAACAAATAATGCAACTTTCTTTGAGGATTATACATTATAGTCATATTTTAGATTTTTTGGATAATGCAAAACCTTGGTTTCGAGAATTCAATTACTTGGTATATAATGCAATTATCTTTTATGAATAATGTAATTATTTTGTGGTGTAATATTATGTATTACAGTCCTGCATCATGTTTTAAGAAATTGCAATGAAATAGTTAATATAATGCAATTGTTTTTTTAAAAATAATGTAACTTTTGGTAGTGATATAAATATTGTTATAGTTATGTGTTAATATTTTTAGAATCATGCAACATTATAGGCTATATAATGCAATATTTTCATGGAAATTAATGCAATAGGGCTGAACACGTAATTTTGGAATAAAATAGAAATTAAAACTACTAAATAAATGGCTTAAAATTTGTGATTTATAATGAAAATGAAAGTTAATTTTGAAATGCGATAATTTAGAAATCAAGTCCAATAAATTTAAGAAGGAAATAGAAGTTCATTTTGAAATATAGTATTTTAGGAATTAAATCCCATGAAATTAGAGAAAATTTTGGAACTGCAAATAATGGGATGATTTGATTTTTTGTAAAAGACCAAAAACCCACAAATGCAACCTTTTCTTCATATAAATGCAGAAAAATTATGCTGCAAATTGGATTAATCTTTTCCGCTAATTTCAAAATTAATGGTATAGATTTGGTCTTATATCACATCTAAGATATGGTTGCCATTATAACGCATTCATATATATATATATATATATATATATATATATATATATATAGGGGTGCACTATGGTGGAAACCCTCTCTTAGATGTGAAATAAGACCTAATCCTAGCCTTAGATTAACAATTTTAACGATTCAGATTTAAAGTTGCATTTAAAAAATTCGATGCATAAAAAGAACGAAAAAGTTGCAATAAAGGATAATTAGGTAATTTTGCAGAAAACCTCACAACTACCCACAATTACACCTCCTTAATTAACGCACAATTAATGCACAATCGTGGTAGGTTTAAACAAAATTGATTCTCGTAAATATAGGAAAATCGACAACTATGGGAACAGTTTTAAATTAAATATGGGAAGAGATTTAGAATTAATGGGGCAGTTATCTTGAATAATTTTATCGAATTCGCTGCAGTATTAAGAGATAAAAGTTGCAATATTAAGAGGAATAAGTTGCATTACGCGGTTTTTTTTAAAAATCAAAAATAAATATGCACGATTTTCACCCCTAATTTTGTGGAATTTGATTTCTAAAATACTTCGTTTCAAAATTAAATTATATTTGCTTCCTTATTTGATGGGATTGGTTATCTAAATTACAGTATTTCAAAATTAATTTCATTTTCTTCATAATTTTCTAAAAAATTGCAGTATTTGGATTTGGTGCACAATTTAGAGAAAAAAATTGCATTGTTTAGAAGTCAAAGTTGCATATGTAGTTATTTTATTTTGTAATTAAAATAATATTTATATGATTTCCCCCCTGATTTCGTGGAATTTGATTCCTAAAATAATATAATTCAAAATTAGCTAATATTTACTTTCGAATTTTATGGGATTGGATCACTAAATTTTTGAATTTCAAATCGATATTTAATTTATGTTCTTTGGGATTTCAAATATTAAGTGATTTTAAAAGATCATAAATAAAATTCAACTTGTTATCCATAAAAAATTGCATTTTTTATACGATTTAGTTGAAGTAAATGATATAATTATTTGCAGTATTTTAATGTATAATTTACGGATCCATACAATTACACAAAAAGTAAATTTAAAATTTTTAAAAGTAAATTACTATCATTGCTATTATTATGAAAATCATGTGCAATATTATAAGCATAATTACTGCATATTTCCTGACAGCAATATCTTTACTAAAGACAAGAAAAAAAATAGAAATATCACGCGACAAATACAAGCAGTAATAATAAAAGATTGCAATAAATGTGTTCTATTTGTGCATGTTTACAGGCGGAATAACTGCATATTTTCTAATGAAATTATACACAAAAATTTCGAATTCAACAATGAAATCAGAAATTCGAATTCAACCGAGAAATCAAAAATCAAAAATTTCAAGACTCAATTCGAACAGTAATATCAATTAAATGATTTTCCTGACAGCAATATCTTTACTAAAGACAAGAAAAAAATAGTAATATCACGCGACAAATACAAACAGTAATAATAAAATATTGCAATAAATGTGTTCTATTTATGCATGTTTACAGGCGGAATAACTGCATATTTTCTAATGAAATTATACACAAAAGTTTCGAATTCAACAATGAAATCAGAAATTCGAATTCAACCAAGAAATCAGAATCAGAAATTTCAAGACTCAATTCGAACAGTAACATCAATTAAATGATTTTCCAAATTTCGCAGACAATAATTTGGCCAAATCCAGATTTCAATCGACCAAGAGTCGAAAAGCCCCAAATCGCACAGGCTAACGATGGAAATTTCCAGAATTAATTCGAAAGAAATATGAAAATTCACAACTCGTACAAAACGTCGATCGCCCAAACTGAGAAAATCCCCTCGGTGTGGCGCGCTCACAACAGGTGGTGGAGGGTGAAATCCGTGGAACCAGGCTCATGGCGCGCTCATACCGGTGGTGGAGAAGAAGGAGTTTCTTGAATTTCCTGGAAAAAATTGGAGGGGAGAGAAGAAGAAAAAGAGATAATGGAAGACATCGATTGAAAATAATTATGGAAGAGAAAGATTTGATAAAATAAATTGAGAGAAAATCATGCAAATAGTTATGGTATGAAATAATTAAAAATTATAATACCCATAATACCCTAAAATATTAATAAAAAAACTAATCAATTAAATAAGAAATTAAATCCAGACCGTTAATATTTAAATATGGATGGATTAGATTAGTTCTCATCTCACATCTGGGAGGTGGTTCACATATGATTACTCCTCTATATATATATAGGGTAGTAATTACATGATAACATATCCTAAAATAATAACATAATAACTAAAAAATGTGTCTGTTCAGGACTAAAAATGCATAATCTAGCCCACAAAAAACGTAGTTGATCAGAGCTTTGTTTGTGCAGGATTGATGCATCTTGCATCTTTGAAAAATGCACCAATTCCACATATAAAATGTTATTGTATTTAGGTTTTTATAAAAAATGCACCAATGACGCATATAAAATTATCAGTGCATCAATCTTGCAATAAAAATGGTGCATTTTTTTTTAATTTGCTGATGCATTTTTCAGCCATGATTAATGCATTTCGTAGTTAGCATGTTATCATATGGAGATCGGTTAGTATATGATCATATATATATAAGGGTGCATTATATAATTAATCGCTTCCCAAATGTTACTTGTTGACTCAAAATCGGAGCATTAACTAGACAAACTAGTTACAATATCTAGGCAAATTAGGTGCATTACGAAAATAATGTACACATTTTTTTAAGATAATGTAAGGTGATAATCATGGTTAAGCTATTAAGATAATGTAATATTGTATGCGATATAATGTAATACATTACATAAAGATAATGCAAAGTCAACATGTAACATCTGGGAGGTGGGTAATATATTATTACATCTCTCTCTCTCTCTCTCTATATATATATATATAGAGAGAGAGAGCGGATCAGGTGAGAAAAATTCCCCTGTGAGAAAAAAGAATGAATCATGTCCATTAGATTTGAAAAGGTCAATGGTTGATATGCAATCAAACAACAACTGAAATGCAATCAAGCAACAAAACAATCAAGCAACAACTAAAACACAATCAAGCAACATTAATGTGTTGCTTGATCGTATTTTAGTTGTGATTTATTTAGATCTAATAGATATAATTCATTCTTTTTTCTTAAGGGGGATTTCTTCTCATTTGATCCCATCTCTCTCTCTCTTTATATATATATATATATATATATATATAGGGATGCATTTATATGTTAACCACTCCTCAGATGTTACCTACAGACCTCATTTGGCGGTGCATTATCTAGACAAGTTAACTACATTATCTAGGCAATATATGGTACATTACGAAGATAATGTAGTATATTATTTGCATTACATTATCTATTACAAATTGTACATTATCTTTCGTAATGTACCATATATTGCCTAGATAATGTAGTTAGCTTGTCTAGATAATGCACCGCCAAATGAAGTTTGTAGGTAACATCTGGGAAGTGGTTAACATATGATTACAACTATATATATATATATATATATATATAAATGTTCGTCCAAAGATTGGAGTTTTGATACATGCAGTGGAAATTTTACAAGAGAATCTTGCACTCACAAACTGGTTGTTATGCACAAGTTTATGTGTTTGAAAAACTTGTTGTTAACGAGTTTCAGATTAGGTTTTGGTTCAAAATATATTTCAACACTAAGGTAGTGTTGAGTTTTAAATCCTTACGAAAAAGTAAATATAGTAAATGCAAAAGGATTTATAGAGGTTCAGACACAAAATTCCTACGTCCTCTCTTCAGACTTAAAGTTTGGAATAGACTAAGCTTTAAAATTCAAGGGTTTTCACGATCTACCGTACGCAAATGAATGTTAGTGTCAACCAGTCTACTTGCTCACTCTTCCAAGTCGTTGCTTCCTCCACTTCACAGATTCGAAGTTTGGGCACACCACATTGCCTCTATCTCTTGAACATAAGAACTTTAAGATTCTTCCCGGAACCATCGGTCACTTTGGCTAGACACCCATAAGAATCACATCTTAGAGAAAAGTTGTGACTGTTGTGTTCTTACTTGGAGAGTAAGAACACCAAGATGTTAACTTGTGCTCAGAAAACAAGTCTTGTATCCAAAGATCACACATGATTAGCTAACAAGTTAGCCTCGAATGTTTGAAAACTATGAGATTGAAATCTTTACAACACTTGAATGTTTGGTGTTTCAGTAACCTCTCTTCTGGGGACACTTCGTCTATTTATGGATGAAGTTTGAGAGGTTTAAAATTGTAGACGTTTAGAGGCAATTTGGATGAAGTCCAATTAGGCACCTCTCTTCTGTGAATCAAAGGTTGCTTTTCCAAAAAGTCTGCATCTGCACCTTCTTTTCTGACACTAGATGTTGATATCATACGGTGTGTCAGAACGATTCTTCTAGTTAATCCAAAGAATCGAAACTGGTCCAACACCAGGGCCTTCAAACTTTAAGTAATCTCCATTCTTAAAGTCTAGCCACTTGAAGAGGATTCCTCGTACTTGTACTCTTTGTCTCCATGCGCAAGAGTGATAGGCTTGAGAGGTACTGGCTAGTTTTGTGTTGTTGACGTAATCCAGTTTTCTTCATGCGGGTTCTCCTAATTGGTACCTAGGAATGTAGCCAGCTTCTTCTATCACCTACGAACAAATTTGTCTTGATCTATCTTATTACAACTCGATAGATATCCTAAACAGGACTTTACAAGTTTGAATAGACTATGAACTTCTAAACTGGTGATTTCTATACAGTCTTTGACACATCAAAGCATAACAATAAGGTAGGAATACTTTCTAAAAATTTTCCATTTTCGATGTTGTCAAAACCACCACTAACTTGGTAAAGGATAATTTTTTTGAGTTTACTAAGAATATTTTAGCAGGTTCTAATACTAAAAAACTGACATCCTTAATAGACACCCTACCCCATAAATCTCCCCGCTCAACAGGAGAGATATTTCTCGATTAAAATTCAGGGCAAAAAATAAACTGATTACACTAGAAAGTGTAAGATCAGATAAAATGAGGCGAATAATTTTGAGACAATAAGTTATTGTCTTCAAAAAAAGCAAAAACATACATTATTTCTTTGATTTGTTTACAACTTTATGAAAAGTAGAAAATTACAAGTACAATGAAAGCAATAGACTTGGTCTTCTGTTGGTGCTAACTGTTTCACTCCATCTTCTTCTGCTGAATCAGGTGCTTGGGATTTCCAAGAAACTCCCAAGACCTATCAGCTCGCCTCATCCTCGCCTAAACAAGTCTCACCACTTGTTTATGGCGGAGCTCCCATGGGGACAAGTCATGCCACTTGTCTCTATCCGCAACCACCAACATAAGGAAGTCTCACCACTTGCACAATAATGACGCTCATCCCCACTTCAAGTATCACCACTTGCACAACCTTTCCTCTGGGCCAGCGCTGGCATAAGTGTAGTACAAGCTGTGGTGGAAACTTATGCTTTTGAGGTGCTAAAGCTAGCCCCCAACAGGAAACAAAGCTTGAGAAGAAGCAAGCATTAAACTTAATGCATGAGCACCACCCTGCTTCCAGACGCTTATTCTCTTCTCCTCATTCTCTTTCCCCCTCGTAGACAGCATCCAAAGGAGTAGAGAAGAGAGACTAATGTGACCTTTAACTTCACAGAGATTGTGGTGAAGCTTGAATAAGGTCACACTAACAAGGAGTCCTATAATACTTGTAACGTAGGGAAAATCCTCTTCCGACCCACAAGATCATCCTTCATATCTCCAACAAGGGAGAAGTGTTGGCTTGGTGAAAGGGATATCCGACATCCTTCCGGCTCTACAGTAAAAACTCTCGCTGAAAGCTGAGAGCTGATAAGTAGGAGAATCATCTTAGACAGAATTTTGATGAGTATGATCATCCTCTCTTCCAAATGAATAGTTGCACGATCACTTTGCTCAAAGACATGTCTAATGAAATCTGGTGGATTAGAGAAAAATGTCATTCGGAGTATAGAGATATGTGAGAAAGAAGTTTCTTTGAGGATAACGAAAGGCCTTCCTAAATACTCGAGAGCGTCGTGTCCTAAACGGTTTAGATCTTCTGGGATTTCGATACATCCTGAATCTTTAGGAGAAATATTGCAAATTAAATCTCCATTTAGCATTCACGATAACAGTTATAGTGCTTTTTCCACGTGTCCGCTCCTCATTTCTCCATTCTCTACAATACCGTAAAATCGACAATAAATGTTGCATGTTCACTTGGATATGACCCTTCAAATCCCGCGCTCTAGAAAAGTTTGCTGACTCGGCAAACTAGTTGATCTCCATTAGACTGGCTGCTGATATGGCAATGATAAACTTGTTGTCCAATAAACTCATATATTCCAACTGATGGAAATGGACCAGTTTGAAATCTCCTACAAATGACTAAAAATTGAGAGCTTGGACTTAGTTTTATTCCGCTTCTTCGTCAGAAAACTAAGAACAACAAGAACGAGAGCTTGGATGAAATGATGTCAATGTGCTTGGTTCTAAAATTATGAACTGATTCTTCGTGATGCACATTGCACTATTGTCGCAGAAGATCGACACACAATCCGAATTGACATCATAATCCATAAGTTGCTGCTCGATCTATTAAATTTGAGCACAACAACTTGCGGCAGCCACGTATCAGCTTCTATAGTAGAGGTTGCAACTTAATGTTGCTTCTTGCTAAACCAGCTTATCAGTTTGTAACCCCAAAACTGACATGTCCATTGGTACTTTTGCGATCAATTCAGCATCCTCTGAAGTCTGAATCTGAATATATTTGTTCACAAATATGAGATAAGTCAAAAGTATACACACTTCAATAAATGCTTTTAGTATATAAAACTGAACACTCATGATATATACTTTTTGGTACGATGGTTGACCTCTTCTTCCATATGGCGAACTTCTCCGCCAAGTATGGTGGAAGCTTTGTATAGTTCATTATGAATGTATAACCTAATCGCTAAACAAGAAAAAGAGTGCAAGAAAATAGATCTTGCCGTAAGTGACTTAAAACAGCTAGTCTATGAAGACCAACTACTCTGAAACTACTTATTGGTCCAGAGATCGGCATTGGTGCACAACGGAAATAATTTATAAACTTGCACTTTACAAACTGGTAGTTCTTAACCAGTTTGTGTTTCTAAAAACTTGTTGTTTAGTGAGTTTGAAATGTTTAAGTCCTGTTCAAATATACTTCAACACTTAGAATAAGTTGAATCTTAAATCCAAGCAAGTAAATACGTTAAGTAGTAAAATGCAAAAACGTTTATTGAGGTTCGGATATAAAAGCCCTATGTCCTCTCTTCTTAATGAAAGTCTGGAAAACACTAAGCTTCAGTTTATAGTTGGGTCTCACGATCTATCGCTAGCTGGTAGATGTCAATGTCCCCCGGTCCAATAGCTCACTCATTCAGGCCTATGCAACTCAAAACTGGAGTGTGTTCACACCACGTAGCCTTCCTTTGGAACTTGAGAGCTTTAAATCTCTTCGCAGGTGTCCCAACAAGTTTGACAGTTCCGATAAGAACTTTATAGCTCCCAAGTTCTAGAAGGAGGTTTGCATGATGTGCCCACACTCTAGTTCTAAGAAGCAAAGTCCTGGACGAGTGAGCTAGAGAATTGGTGGACATTGACATCTACCAGCTAACGATAGATCGCTAGACCAAAATGTAGAGTGAAGCTTAGTGATTTACAGACTTTCAGTCTGAAGAGAGGATGTAGGACTTTTGTGTCCGAACCTCTATAAATTCTTTCATATTTTACTATTTTACGTATTTACTTGCTTGGATTTAAAACTCAACAAAGTCTAAGTGTTGAAGTATACTTGAACCGAACTTAAACATTTCAAACTTTCTGAACAACAAGTTTTCAGAAACATAAACTGGTTATGAACTACCAGTTTGCGAAGTGCAAGTTTATAATTATTTCCACTGTGCACCAACTCTGGTATGCGGACCAACAAATTTGAATTTAGAATGTTTATTTAATCTCTTTAAAGATATGATAATTGAATTAATCTTTATTTACTATATGTATTATGATTACAAAAAGAAGTATAAATATACAAATAATTACACTAAACTAGGAAAATAGAATAACTAGCATATATAAAAAGATATGCAAATATCTCTAATACTAAAATAAGGAAAGTATAACAGAAAATATACTACTCGATCTCTTCAATATTTGATAAGATGTGTTTGTGATTCTAGTATCTCTGAAACCCCACCCCCTGCAATCGAAATGTAAGATTAAGGGAGACATGAAGCTTGGATAAAAAAACTCAAAGGATGGTCACGGGAGACTCTAGGTAGAGATATCTTCAAGTTGCAAGGACTATGGCACAAATCGAGTAATCAAGCAACTGGTCTCAACCTGCTCATGAATTGAATGATGATCAATGTTGATGTACTTTGCGCGCTTATGAGACACAGGATTCTGCGTCAAAAAATATTGCACCTCTTATTATTGCAAAGAAGCAATAGTGCCTCTGACATGGGAATATGTAAATCACGCAAGATGTTAATCACCCCGAGGACTTTAGTTGTAGTGTTAGCAAGAGCACAATACTCTGACTCACAACTAGAATGAGAAATTGTTGGCTGATTTTTAGCAATCCAAGAGATGAGATTCAGACCCAGAAAGATAGAATACCCATATGTGTAATGCCGGGTGTCAATGCATTTGGCCCAATCAGCATCAGAGTAGCTGGTTATAGGGAATGGTCCAGGGGAGAAAGAAAGACCATAACCAATTGTCCCTTTCACATAACAAAGAAATCTCTTCATTGCTTGAAAATGGACCTCGGTTGGATGCTGCTGAAACTGAAAAACCGTGTTAACCGAGTAGGCAATATTCAGGCGAGGGATAGTTTGGTGCTGAAGAGCACCCACGAGAGAGAAATAGAGAGTTAGATCAGAGGAAGAAGTCCCTTCGCATGTGAAAGTGGCACCTGGTGCAGATACCGATTTTGAGTCAAGAAGACCAACACCGAAAAGAATGTTGTGTGCATATTTAGACCGACTCAGGAACAATCTCGAGGATGGGTGGGAGACTTCAAGCCCAACAAACTAACCAAGCTTACCAAGATCCTTGATAGAGAATTCCTGATTAAATCGAGACAGAAAAGTAATCAAGCTAGCTTTGTCATTGCCAGTGACAATGATGTCGTCAACATACACTAAGAGGTAGATGAGCGTGAAATCACGTCAGAGCACTACACCGGAAGCCAAGAGATAAGAAACCCACGAAACTTTTGATACCAGGCCAAAGATGCATGACGAAGAACATAAAGAGCATTCTTGAGAATGCAAGCATGATTCAAAAACTTTGGATTGATGAGTCCTAGTGGTTTTCCGTAAACACAGTAGTGTCAAGATTGTCATTTAAAAATACATTTTTACGTCAAGTTGGTTGAGAGGCCAAGAGCATAAAACAACAATGGAAAAATAAATACGAACAATAGAAGCTTTAATGACAGGACTGAATGTATGTAATCAAATTCAGGAACCTAGCAAAAACCCTGAGCAACAGGGCAAACCTTATAAGGATCCACTGCTCCATCGGCAAGATGATTGGCTCGAAAAACCCACTTAGAGCCAACAATATTGGTGTCATAAGAGCGAGGAACCAACTATCAAGTATAATTTTGGAGAAAAAATCCATTTCTTCTTGCATAGCATTATCCGAATAAGGGTGCTTGAAAGAAAACTTTACACCACGCGGTTTGGAGATGGCAGTTAAAGCAATAATGAGAGTGGTAGAATTAAGAATAACTTAGTTGACAAGGTACCTTGGCTTGAAAATACTGGCTTGAGTGCGCGTTCACATGCTGTGAGTGAGAGCAGGCACGGTAGATGCAACTGGCAAAGGCGTAACAGAAGCAACTGGAGCAAGAGGAGGATCATCGTGTAGTGTGAGAATAGGCATGACGAGTTCAGCAGTTGGCAGTGGAGTGGAGATGCACATGCGACATGGAGATGGTGCAATACCTACAGAGGAGGATGATATAGAGTCACCATTTGTGGAGGAAGGTGTCACGGTATCATCCAAAAATGTAAACCACTTCAGATGAGGGACTTAACATGCCAGCTGATGCAGGTGCATGAGGATACAGGATCCAGACAACAAAAAAGTCTTGTGGCTAGGACTATAGCCAATAAAAATGCAGGGCACGTTGTGTGCTTCAAATTTGTGTTTAGCACAATCACACAAACATAGATAAACACGATATCCAAAGAAGTGAAAATTGGCAAAAAAGGGAGTAGTCTTGTAGATACATTCATAAGGTGAGATACCATTTATGATAGATGTGGGCAACCGATTTATAATGTAGAAAGTAGTGCTGAAGGTGTCGACCCATAGGTTTAAAGGAGAAGTGGAATGAGAAAGCAAGTCAGTCCCATTTGTATGATATGACGATGCTTCATCTCGGCACGCCTATTTTGAGCCAGAGTGTATGGACCAAACTTGAGATGCTAGATATCAGAGGTATCAACATGTAACCGCAATATGTTGTTTGTGAATTCGGTGCCCCAAAAACTTTGTAACTTTTTAATACTGCAAGAGAATTGTTTTTTAAAAATGATTGAAAGTGGAGAAACATCCATAAATTTTGATTTGGCACGCATAGGATAAAACCAAGAGAACCAGGAGAAATCATCAATAAAACAACATAATACTTACAACTAGAAGCAAAAGTAAGAGGAACAGAACCCCATAAATCGCAATGTATTAAGTCTAAAATATTAGAAGCACAATTGATATTAACTGAAAACAACAATCTAGAGCTTTTGGCTAACTCACAAGACTTACGTGTGCCTGGTTTAGGCAATAAAGCGAAGAGAGAAATAGATCCATTCTTATTAAGCAAACTGATGATAGAGTGCGATGAGTGACCAAGGCGAGAAAGCTAGAGTTCAAAAGAACCATGTGGTATCTTTTTCTGAGTGACCGTCGAGAGGGCATTCGAGGTAGAATGCAACCGATATAAGCCACAAGAAGTACTATTGGTAGCGACGACATTTTTGGTGTCCCAATTTTGAATTCAGAATTGTGAATCGGTTAAGATAACCTCAACAGATAATCAAGGGTCAGTGTGCTTACTAATAGCATATTCTTAATAATACATGGAACAACCAGAATATTCTGTAAAATCAAAGATGGAGAAATATGAAGAGAACCTGTATGAGAGACAGAGAGAGATTCACCGTTACCAACAATAATATGATCATGACATGTATAAGTCGATGTTCTTTCAAGATTTCCATAGAGGCGGCGATATGAGCAGATACGCTAGTATCCAAGTACCAACAAGACATAGAAGACTGCGAGATAGAACAATTAGTCGAGAAGGCTTCGACGAGATGTGTTGTGGTAGAAGACGAACAATTGTGGTGAGAGATCTGATGGATTTACATACTGAAAGCATTATTATTGGTATATTATGTACAAGGTCGATTTGTTAATATACTCAGAATCATAAATGTTGTGTGTTCATCTCCTGTCCGAATTAACAAACATGTGTCACAAATGCTATTATACTCTTATCTCGTTGATATGGAGATCATACGGTGTGTAGTAGATCATGGAAGATCGTATGGATCGTTTGACCTAGCGAGATACAAATGATTATCACAGCTGAGACAGTTCCAGTATAAACGGTTGGTGTAGGCAGCAGCATACGCAGTAATAAGCATCTTATCTTGGATGGCTTGGTATGCTGGTGTGGGGGACGCAATGATAAGGACCTAAGTTGAGATTGATTCTTTTATCTGACATTAAAAGAATCTAGATCACTATGGCTTGATGTGATCCTAAGCCTAAATGAAGGTACAAAAGTATACATTGATTGTGTATCACTTTGAGTTGCAGTGAAAGGCTCTAGTTGAGCTTGTATATCTGTATCTTGGGTGACAGCAGTTTGTGTATGACTGTTTGGTACTGGAACTATGTAGCCACATCCAGTATAGGATGGTGACATTCCCTGAGAAGCTCAAAAGGTTCGTTATGCTAAAGTCCTGCAGGCTGATTAAGTTCAAGCATAAGTGAAAAGGTTTAAGTGGATTGACTCAGGAATATAAGATGTTAATCAATTAAATGACTTGTCAGAGCTTAAATTAATTAACAGAGGTCTGTAACCTTAAATGTGGGGATATATCTAGTCCATGCAACTCGTATCTGAAAATGTGGTAGCAAATAGGTAGGATATTATTGATTCTCTAGTGGAATGAATCAATATTACGAATTAATTAATTGATAGGCCTTATTTGCTATTTGCATTTTGGTTCCTGGTCTGGCCCATGAAAACTCAGGCCCAATAGAAGTCCAGAATTTCCTATAAATAGGCCTCAGTCTCTCAGATCTCAACACACCACAAGATCATAAGTTGCAACACAGCAAACTAGGATTTGGGAGCTGTGGTGATCGACTAAGATCTGAAAACAAGGAGAAAATTCTGCTTTTCAACCGGGCAAGGAATCCGAAGGGAATCTTCACCAGATATTCGGATTGGAGTTGGGATACATATAAGAAGATCAGATCAGGAGGATCGTGTTCTTTCTTCTCTCTCTCTCTCTCTGTTTAAGAAATTAATCTAATTAATTTCATAGATTTAATTCCTTTATCTTTTAGGAATAAATCTTGGTGCACGGGAAAAGGATCGAGGATCAAATCTCTGCGCACTACGTTCTTCAGGTTTCCACAATCCAAGTACTCCGCAAAAAACCCCCTTATGCATAAATAAATAGGAGTATGCTAGGATTAATCATAGGCATAGAAATTTAATTTTGATATTCCAGTTAACGATAACATCTAATGGATTAAGTGGTTTAGTTCACAAATCCCTTCAATTGGTATCATAGCCAAGTTGATTAATTGTCTCCATCGGGAAAAAATAATATTGCCTATGATTTGCATGATAATTATTATTAAATATGCATGAATGGTTTTTGGATTGTGTGAATGTGTTTTTGTTCCTCGTGGTTCTCGGGTTAATCCGCCCTTTTGTAAGGATTTTTTCACCCACGAGATAAATCCGTGGTTAGATTTAAATTCCAAATTGTTTTAGGATGTTATTCCATGTAAATTTCAATTTTACAAATTAAATCTGTAAAACGAAGAACACGAAGAACACAAAGTACAAATGAAGAACACGAAGAATAAAGGGCCACACGACGATGCACGATAGTGTTGGCAGGCCGTGCACCACGGTCGCGCGCAGCAGGGGCACGGCGGCAACGATGCGCGGCAGGCCGAAGCGGCGGTACAGCGCGCACAGGAGGCAACAGCCGCGGGGCCACAAGCCAGCCATGCAGGTGCGGCAGACCATCGGGACGACATCATGATAGACGATGGAGCCTGGGGACGACGATGTGTAGCAGACAAGCGCGTGCGGCACGACAGAACCTTAGGTTCCACGCGTGAGTGTGGCGTTTCTGCGCAGCCTCGCGTGGAGTCATCGGCGACGCTCTCTCCTCCCTCAAACAACATCGGTGGTGGTAGGTGGTGCGGTGCGGCTTGTGGGGATGGAGGCAAACGAAGGGCGGCGGCCAATGAGCGACAACACGGCTGCAGCAGGCGCAAACAATAGGGTTTGCGGCTGCAGCCAGGGCACGCATCTCCACCGTGCACCCATGTGTTTTTCCAGTGAGCCAGAGGTGCTGGACGGTGAGGAGAAGAAGGCCGGCATTGGGCGACGGCGGTGCAGGCCGGGGGCAGCAGCAGGCGAAGGAGGCAAAATCACGGGTTGCGGCCATGTGACGTGTATGTATGGCTGCTGTGCGATTCCGGCAGTCCCACGATGGCGGCGGGTCACCGGCGATGGTGATTTGCCGGTGATGGCCTGTTAGGCCATGTTCTAGCGGGCTATCGAGCTTGTAATGTGTGCACGGGTCCACAATTTTGTTAACTGGCGCCGTTGTCCAATTTTCTGATGGATCAAATCTTGGAGGCCCAAATTTCAAAAAATAAAGTCAGATCACAGTCAAAGCAGTGGGAGCCCAGTCAAAGATCTGTGAAATAATTCCAAATTGTAATAGATAGAATTATTTCTTATTTTGTGTCATGAGGCCACGAGGACATTTTTATTTGTTTTACTATTTGTCTTCGCATGATATATGTGTTTATATTAATTGAGCAACATACAAGCATGTTGTAGATAAGAGGAGCACGTTTACTATAGTGACTCAAGTCAAACAATATAGTGAAATGCTATATGATGACTACAATGTCCAAAGTACTTGCACAACAACATCATTCATATGATAATGCAAGTGACATCATGGAAAACCACACAACGACCTATGTTGAGTCGGACTGAGCTATCAGATTTAATCTCATGAAGGAAATCGTGTGAAAGAAGATGTCTGATGGTAGCTCAGTCAGAGAGCACATGGTCGGCATAAATCATCCCATGGATGAGCTCACGCTGCACGGAGGTGGTATCGACGCGGAAATGCAAGTTGATATTATTCTTAACTCTCTGCCAAAGTCTTTTGAGAACTTCCGACTGAATGTTGTCATGAACAAGAAAGAGTATACTCTTAATGAGTTGCTCAATGACTTGATGGTAGCGGAATTAGTAATGCTTCCAGAAAAGGTTGTTTTGGCCACTTCTGGAAACCGTCCTGTTGCGCTGGTTGGCAAGAGGCACAAAGGAATGTTTAAGAAGAAAGCCAAATGTACAATTCTGTGAAGAAGTTAAAAAGGTCACCGGGCGTGCCTGCGAAAAGGGACAAGTGTTTCCGATGTGGCAAGGCTGGTCACTAGAAGAAAGAATGTCAAGTCAGGAAGACTGGACAAGGTGGGTCATGTGCATTTATAACGGAAACATATTTAGCATCAGTTTCTACCCATTCTTGGGTAGCTGATATTGGAGCTACTGATCATGTTTGTTATACTTTGTAGGGGTTCAGGCCGACAAGGCAGCTGATGCATGATGAGATTACCATCTCAATGGGCAGCGGAGAGCGAGTCTCAATAGTAGTCATTGGAGATTTTACTTTATGCTTTGAAAACAATGTTTTGATTTTGAGAGATGTTTTATATGTGTCAGTTTCTTGGCGGAACTTAATTTAAGTTTCCAAGTTATTTAATGATGTATTTTCAATTATTTTTGACAGTGGAGTTTCTAACATTGGGAATAACGGTGTTATATATCATGGAAAACTGATTGACTCTCTTTATATCATTGATTGTATGCATAAATCTTCCGTGAATGTTGCAAACTCATCCAATAATAATAATCATTTAAAGAGAAAGTTTTCTTCCGATGAGGATCAAACATATCTCTGGCACTTGAGACTAGGTCATATCAATCTAAAGAGGATTAAAAGATTAGCATGCGATGGGCTCTTGGAATACTTTCAAGTGGTACCGCATCAAGTCTATGAATCCTGTATAGAGGGAAAGTTGACGACCATACCTTTTAAGGCAAGTCAGTCTCGAGCAGAGGATGTGTTGCAATTGATCCACTCTGACTTATGTGGACCGATGTCCACGCAAGCTTGTGGAGGTTATGAGTACTTCGTCACATTATTTTATGATTACTCAAGATTTAGATATGTCTATTTGCTACGCTACAAGTCTGAATGCTTTGAGAAATTCAAAGAGTTTAGGACTGAGGTAGAAAAGAAGCTAGGAAAGACTATCAAAATACTACGATCGGATCGTAGTGGAGAATACCTCAGCAAAGAGTTCTTGCAGTACCTGTCAGATAAAAGGATTATATCCCAGTGGACTGCACCAGAAACCCCTCAACAAAATGGTGTAGCGGGAAGAAGAAAAAGGACTCTTTTGGAAATGGTTAGGTCAATGATGAGTTATGAAAGCTTGCCGTTTTCGTTTTGGGGATATGCCTTGAAGACAGCGGCCTATTTGCTTAACCTGGTACCTTCTAAATTAGTTCCTAAAATGCCTCTGGTACTCTGGTATGGGCGAAAGCCAACTTTAACCAGAATGAGGGTTTGGGGTTGTCCAACATATGTGCTGACAAAGGAACCTGATAAGTTAGAAAGTAGGTGCAAGCTGATGTTGTTTGTAGGATATCCCTTGCAAACGAAAGGTGGTTACTTTTAATGTCCTGAGAATCAGAAAGTGGTTGTCAGTACCAACGCAAGATTCTTGGAGGATGAATATGTAAGAAACCACAGAACCAAGAGTGAAATTATTCTCCACGAACTTGGGGATAATGAAGTGATTCCATCAGGAAAGCCCAGTGTAATGGTAAATCCACCTGTAATAGGTGAGGGAGTACCAACACTGGCATCAATGCAAGGTATGGGACCAACGAGTACAGTGCTAAATACATACACAACTCAGATGCCTCGTCGCAGTGGGAGGGTTGTCCACCAACCAGAATGGTATATGTCCGTGGGAGAGTCTTCTGACTTGATCCCAAAAAGTGGATTAGATGATCCCTGGACGTACGATGAGGCAATATCTGATAAAGATGTGGACAAATGGCTGATCGCCATGGATTCAGAAACCGAATCCATCACGGCTATGGATGTATACCAGAAAATTGATTTGCCAGATGACTATGGAGCCATAGGGTGCAAATGGGTATACAAAAGAGATAAAGGAGTGAATAGTGAAATTACATCTTTCAAAGCAAGGCTGGTGGCGAAGGGTTATAGTCAGAAAGAAGGTGTACACGATAATGAGACCTTCTCACCGGTAGCCATGCTTAAGTCCATCCGTACACTCCTAGCCATAGTAGCACATATGGACTTAGAAATCTGGCATATGGATGTCAAAACCACATTTTTAAACGGGTACCTTGAAGAAGGTAGGGACATCTATATGCAACAGCCAGAAGGTTATGTGCAGAAGGGTGAAGAACATTTGGTCTGGAAGCTTAAGAAGTCACTGTATGGACTTAAGCAAGCTTCACGATCATGGAATCTACGTTTTGATGAAGTGATTAAATCCTATGGATTTTCACAATGTTCAAACGAGAGTTTCGTGTACCGTATATGTGTCAGCGGAAGCGTGGTGTTCCTTGCACTTTATGTAGATGATATTCTCCTATTTGGCAACAATGTGGAAGTATTGTCGGGCATAAAGTGGTGGTTATCCGAACAGTTGCATATGAAGGACCTTGGGGAGGTAGGATACATCCTATGGGTACAAGTATTGCGGGAGCGCAATAAGAGGATGCTGACCTTGTCTCAAGAGTCATATGTGGATACTGTGATTGCCCATTTCAGCATGAACACTGCCAACCCTTCAGACATGGCATACATCTTTCCAAAGATCAGTGTCCGGTGACACAAAAGGAGAAAGATGAAATAAGCAACGTGTCGTATGCATCGACCGTAGGGAGTCTCATGTATGCAATGCAATGTACGAGGCCAGATATCTGCTTTGCTGTAGGCATGGTAGTAAGATGTCAGTCTAACCCTGGACAGGAGCATTGGACCGCGGTAAAGCATATACTCAAATACTAGAAAAGGACTTGAGACTATTGTCTCGTCTATCAGTGTGAGGAGTTGTGCTATGT
This sequence comes from Plectranthus barbatus, assembly GCA_026898455.1. Lineage (NCBI taxonomy): Eukaryota > Viridiplantae > Streptophyta > Magnoliopsida > Lamiales > Lamiaceae > Plectranthus > Plectranthus barbatus. The sequence continues at coordinate 628,520 of JAPKLW010000240.1, read as the reverse complement.
GGGTTATACGGATTCGAATTTCCAGGCAGACCGAGACGAAAAAAAGTCCACCTCTGGCTATGCGTTTACATTGGGAGGTGGGGCCATATCATGGAGGAGTGCAAAGCAGAAGTGCATTGCTGACTCCACCATGGAAGCAGAATATGTGGCAGCTTCTGAAGCTTTGAAAGAAGCAGTATGGTTTCGAAACTTCCTTCTCAAGTTGGACGTGATTTAGAAGTTGCCCAAGACTATCACGGTATATTATGATAATTCGGGAGTTGTGACTAATTCAAAGGAACCACGAACTCACAGAGCAACAAAACACATTGAGAGGAAGTACTATATTATACAAGAGATCGTAGCAAGGGGTGATGTGCTGGTAGAAAAAATTGATACAAAAGATAATCTAGCGGATCCATTCACAAAAGCTCTGCCTCAGAAGGTCTACGAGATGCATTTGCGTAACCATGGGCTGAGGGCAAAGCTAGCCACATAGAATGATTGATGTAATAGCTAGATTAGTTCAGACGCGTTATACTCTGGAAAGCACCTGTATAATGCTTTGAGTATAAGTGGGAGATTGATCAATTTATATACTGAAAGCATTATGATTGGTATATTATGTACAAGATCGATTGGTTAGTATACTAGGAATCATAAATGTTGTATGTTCATCTCCTGTCTGAATTAACAAACATGTGTCACAAACACTATTATCCTCTTATCTCGTTGATAGGGAGATCATACGGTGTGTAGTAGATCACGGAAGATCGTATGTATCATTTGACCTAGAGAGATATAAATGACTGTCACAGCTGAGATAATTCGAGGATAAACAGTCGGTGTAGGCTGCAGCATACGCAGTAATAAACATCTTATTGGATGGCTTGGTATGCTGGTATGGGGCACGCATTGATAAGGACCTAAGTTGAGATCGATTCTTTTATCTGACATTAAAAGAATCTAGATCTCTATGGCTTGATGAGATCCTAAGCCTAAATGAAGGTACAAAAGTATACATAGATTGTGTATCACTTTGAGTTGCAGTGAAAGGCTCTAGTTGAGCTTGTATATCTGTATCTTGGGTGATAGCAGTAGGTGTATGACTATTTGGTACTGGAACTAGGTAACCACATCTAGTATAGGATGGTGACATTCCCTGAGTTGCTCAAAAGGTTCCTTATGCTAAAGTCCTGCAGACTGATTAAGTTTAAGCATAAGTGAAAAGGTTTGAGTGGATTGACTCAGGAATATAAGATGTTAATTAATTAAATGGTTTGTCAGAGCTTAAATTAATTGACGAATGTTTGTAACCTTAAATATGGGGATATACCGAGCCCATGGAACCCGTACCTCAAAATGTGGTAGCAAATACGTAGGACAATATGGATTCTCTGGTGGAATGAATCTATATTAATTAATTAAATATATTCTGGGTTGTATATGGAAATTAATTAATTGATAGGCCTTATTTGCTATTTGCATTCTCGTCCCTGGTCTGGCCCATGAAAACTCAGGCCCAATAGAAGTCCAGAATTTCCTATAAATAGACCTCAATCTCTCAGATCTCAACACACCACAAGATCATAAGTTGCAACACAGCAAACCAGGATTTGGGAGTTGTTGTGATCGACTAAGATCTGAAAACGAGGAGGAAATTCTGCTTCTAAACCCAACAAGGAATCCGAAGGGTATCTTCACCAGATATTCAGATTGGAGTTGGGATACAGATCAGAAGATCAGATCGGGAGGATCGTGTTCTTTCTTCTCTCTCTCTCTCAATCTTTTCAAAATTAGTCTAATTAATTTCATAGATTTGATTCCTTAATCTGTTAGGAATAAATCTTGGTGCGCGGGAAAAGGATCGAGGATCAAATCTCTGCGCACTACGTTCTTTAGGTTTCTACAATCCAGGTATTCCGCAAAAAAACCCCTTATGCATAAATTAAAAGGAGCATGCTTGGATTAATCATAGGCATAACAATTTATTTTTTATATTCCAGTTAATGATCTTGACTAATGGATTAAGTTATTCAGTTCACAAATCCCTTCAAGATCATGAATGCAGCCAATGAAATTTGTGACGGAGAATCCATGGTTAATAGAGGAAGAGTGGAGGAGATGTCGTCAGTAATGGCCAAAGAAATGCGATGACGAGAATAAGATGAAAGAATTAGGGTTCCAACCAGTTAGGCTGATATCATGTAAAAATATGATAATTGAAATACTTTTTATTCACCACATATTATAATTATAAAGAGAAGTATAAATATACAAAGAATCACACTAAACTAGGAAAATAAAGATAAGAATATATCTCTAATACTAAAATAAAGAAAGTAAATAACACAAAAGATATTACTCAATCTCTTCAATATTTGGTAAGATATGTTTGTGATTCGTAGTATCTCTGACATCCCCCTCGGCAAGTCAAAGCTCACTCGAAAATAAACAAACCAAACTTGAGGAAGACACTATTCGGCTCAATTGCACTCCTAAAAAAGCTCTAAGCTCGACTAAAAAATAAATTACCCTAACTTGAACAATACAATACTCAACTCTACTCGATTCAATTGTATCTCTAATCCCACAATACATTACAAAGCAAAATTAATTATTTAAAACCAAGAAAAATAAATTCTATCAACTATATCAATACAACAAAAATATTGAGCAACAACAGTAAAAAGACAACACTTTGAAAAGAGTTGTGGTAAATAAAAGTGTTGTTTTTTGCAGAAAAATACGCTAAAAGACAACAGTTTTACATTAGTTTTGTTGTTTACGGTTATCTATTATAGAAAAGACAACAATTGCTAAGAATAAGCTAAAAGACAATGATTCTACACTAGTGTTGTTGTTGGCGTGTTGTTTATTATTGAAAAGAGAACAACTGCATTTATGTGTTGTTATTTAAGTGTTGTTATTCTATTTTTTAATTTTAGTGATCCTAATTTAATTGATAAAATTAAATCGTGATATTTTTAAGAGTTGAACGATACTATGGCTATATTTAATAATTTTACCTATATTGTATTATACTTAATTTTTATTTTTGTAAAAATAATTAATATAATGAGGAAATAAGATAATTAAATATTAGAAAGTAGAAGATTTTGTCAACATTTCTAGCTACCACAATAATAATTGTGCGAAGTGGTAAAATCATCTTACTGGTAACAAAAAGATCATGAGTTTGAGATACCTTTGAAACATGTAGGTATGTAAATTTTAAATTAATATAACACATTTTTCTAAAAAATAATGCAGTACTAACTCAGAGAAATTAAATATATTAAAATGATAATTCAAGGAAGTACATAAGACCTCAATTTTTTACTAATTATAAAATATGAAATGACAAAACAAACATTTGTTAATTTATTTGAGTTAGATTAAAGATACATAAATAATTATAATTTTAAATTATATAAACAATATATAATTTGTGTATGTAGAAATTATATTAAAAATATATAAATTGTGTATGTAACTTAGATGGTAGAGTGCTCGTTTAGCGTTCAGGATGTATGGGGATTGATACCCCGTATCTTCAATTTAGTTTTTTCAATTTTTTATTCCATGTTGGAGAAAAGACAACGATTTAAAAGATAATGACTCATTATCTTTTAGCATCAATTTACAACAACATTGTAATGCCCCAAACTGGGCCTACGTGACAGTCCCATGTGCAAACAATGTACACTAAGAGTTTTAATTATTTTAAAATATTTTGTCTTCATTTAATGAATAGCGGAAACAAGAACTCGTATTGCTTTGACAAGAAGAATTTAAATTCAACATTTGAAAGGAAAGATTTGGAAATCAACAATTTCAAATACGTGGAAAACAATGAATAATATTTAATTTCAAATAATAACCTCCACTCGTGTCTTACGCCAAGTACGACTTGGAAACAATTAACTAACATAAACCAACAATGGTACTATGTATGAAGACATAGCCCCTTGAGCGTCGATACTGAATGACAACCAAATAATTTAGAACAACAAGAATCATGCTAAATGAGTTCAAGTAGATCATGCCAACGTAAGTTCAAGCATATAGAAATAATTCAAATGTAGGCTTCAAATAGATTTACAAACCAAATAAACATCAAGTAATTCAAGTAAACAAGTCAAGAACTATTAACAAGCAAATGAAAGGGGAAGGATTGTAAATAGTGCAAAAGATTACAATAAAAACAAGGTTGCATTCAACCAACTTCTTCCCAATTTCAACACAACGCCGCCACCATCGCCATCACCTTGTACCCGCATGTGAGGAAAAATACACACAAGGGCTGAGTACTCCGCGTACCCAGCGGTCACGGTGTGATCGGTAAACCAAGACAAACAAATACTCAAATTAGGAAGATAGGATGTTGAAATGAATGTAGATGCAATCCAATTAGGTTAATCATTGATGTAAACACATTTTAATCCCTAGGAGATTGAGCAATCGACCCTACACTCGTTGATGATCTAAGACTTGCAAACCATCACGTTATTAAGCCCTAGACCACTCCAAATAGTTTGTCAATTATTGCCTTACGACTTAGCACCGCACATGGATTGGAACTAAAATTGTATGAATCTACACTATTCACGACGATTCCGCCCGCGTATTGGCTGCAGCGTTCACGTCAACTACCTCCTACGCTGGCTATTACCTACACCTAGGAGGTAAGGAACAAGTTCTAGTGCAATTCAAGCTCTCAAAGGAAAGTAAACAAGCAAATCTCAAACCAAATGATCATGCATCCTTACTCAAATCAACATCCAAAATGAATTAGAACATCATACCTTTCAATTGTACAAATACAAAGTTGAATTCAATTACATCCATTACAATTTGAAAAGTAGAGATTGGAATCTTCCCCAATTGGATTTGTATGCCTTGATCTACCACCTTGATTCTTCACTTCTCTTCCAAGGATTGGTGAATTAAGCTCTTAGATACTCTAGAATTTGGATGAATCGTGATAGGAATTGGAATCTAGGAGAAATTCTAACTAGATTTATGAATAATGACAAAAAGCTCCTCAAATAACTGACTTCTCCCCTTTTATAGACAAGCAAATAGGGCCTCGGATCGCCCGGTCGAAGTATGGCTCGCCCGGTCGAAGCTGGAAACCGCCAAAATTCTGGAGAAAACCGTCTCGGCTCGCCCGGTCGAAATAGCTCGACCGAGCCACCTTCCTGTGGCCTGGCTCGGCCGGTCGAGCCCTCTGTCTGGGGCTTGGCTCGGCCGGTCCACCCTGGCTCGGCCGGTCGAGCCCTCTGTCTGCCTTGCTCGGCCGGTCTTGCTTCGCTCGGCCGGTCGACGCCTCAAAACTCCAAACACGTGCGATTTTCCTCCAAAACTCCACCAAAAGTGCTCGTTTATGCCCAAAACCTATCCTACACAATTCAAACACACAAAACACGAAAACACAACCAAAATACGACAAAAACACATGATACGGGATTAAAATAGCCACAAACAAGCATGCACACACATTGAAATATGGGTCATTTTACGCACGTATCACGGTGTCCCGAAAACAAATACATAAATATATGATGGATTCACAGTATCACACGCATACATAGCATAAGGGTTTTGTTGAAATAAACTTATGCATGCACAAAATAATTTTCCTCACATGGATGCATCCACTCAATTTATGTGTCATTTACGATCAATCAATCAAATCATATCATAAGGGTACATCGCCCTTTTTCATTTCATACACACAAGAGGGTTACAACTCCTCCCCCCTCCTAATCCTTCCTTATCATATCAAACATGAGGGTTTTAGCTCCCCCCTCCACCTTATCCATCCTCAATGCTCGTGGCATTGGTATAATCCCGACAAGAGGGTGATCGTGTCCCCTCCTCCTTATCCATCCTCAATGCTTGTGGCATTGGTGTTTATCATTATGCACAAAACAAATACAATGATCCATCGACACAAAGACAAAATATTTTTATCTTTTTTGTAAATCATTTGCAAGAACTCATTTGATAGGATAAAGTAATGCCCACCTTATTCGTTGAAAGCTAGTGGATGCCTTATATCCCAAATCAACAATACCTAGATTTTAACATTTAATTACTAGGTGTCCAATTCAATTCATACATCATAATCAACTGAAACAATCTATTTGACTCATTTCATTTGATTAGCATGCTTGAGTTTACTATACTTAGTCAAATTCAAACTTCCTTTATCGATTTCAATCATATGACTTAATCATATATTTCAATTAACATAATGTCATGCGTGATAACATCCTTACATCTCACTAAGTTATTCAACATAAATCATGCATTATATTTCATTCACTTAATCAATTTAGCATGCTTCTATAAATGACACTTACTTCTATTTAATGGTCTTACCAAATTTGTGAACATGTAATCATGCAACTTCATAAGGCTCAATCATTACAATTCAAGTATAGACATGCTTAATAGGCACTTATACCAGTTATAAACATGTTCAATGATCCTACAATGCCTTATTAGATCATAGATGTGTACTTAAGAAATTAATCCTCATACTTAGAAAATTCGCAAAATTTCAGCTTAGTGCAGAGAGCAAACAAAGCTCATAACTTAATGATCGTTAATTCTATTATTCTCATATTTTATATTCATATATAAGACTCACCAAGGTTCATTTTACAATTGATGGATATAAAAAATGTGCTATGGTTAGGTCGGGGGAGTTTAATCATTTTTGGGGGTCTGAAAGTGTTGGAAAACAGGGGTCTGTTTTGAAAAATTCACCCCGACAACTGTACATCATATCTTGGACTGAGATTTAACATATACATTCCTAAAGGAGTATAGTTTAATCATATAAATTTTAGGATTCAAAAGATGAGTACATTGTTCTGAACAACACAAATAAGGCAAACTTCCACAGAAAGATACCCAATTTTGTAAAGTATTTATCTTTCAAACCACTTAATATTTTTGAGTAAAACCAATTGTAAAGTACTCTCAACATATTGAAGTGTAATATATACAACCATCGGTCGAATCCAAGTTCGTTTACTGTGTCTGAATTTCTCAAACATTTTGTACAGAAATCAAGATTTTAAAAAATTGCTCAAGTCTCATGGTTCCTTTCAAAAATGGGTTTAACCAAGTTGTATGCTCCATAAGCATTAATATCATACCTATACATGTTCAATAGTCACCACATAATCACATATATACTTAGATCTCACCATAGATTAAACATTCAATGGCTTAAATATGCTCTAGCACTACCAAACATACACATATATCACACACAAGCATATATTTGCCAAATCTCAACCAAATGCCATGAAATTCGAAATGGGGCATCTTGATCCTACATGCAAGCTCATAAAAATATAAAGGACACACTAAATGGAAGGTAGGAAAGGTGTTACTTGAAGGAGAAAATCTCAGAATTGGCAAGAGTTTGACAATCGACACTATGGTCCTCTTTTAGCTTTGATTTTTGTAGATTTGAGCTCCTCTCCTTGTGTAGCTACCAAATCTTCAAGCTCCAGCCCGATTCATGAAGATAGTCGATCCTAATATGTCTTGGATGATAGAGCTTTTGGTACCAATAGATAGAGAAGGTTGAGGAGGTAAGAATTATGCAAAAATATGGGTGATTTGGGTGGGTTTTGGGTGATTTATGGGGCTGAAATGGTGGCTGTCCCCTTGGAGCTTCAATGGTGGGTTTAGTTGCAGAAAAATAAAGAAGAAGAGGGAGAAAGATGAGGGCCGTTGAAGTGGTGTGGCGAGGGAGAGGCTGGAGTGTAAAAATGAATTTGCACACATTGTCTCCATGATTTCTCATGATTATGTTCCACATGCTTCTTTACCCTTTTGTCCTTCAATTAATAAGTTTGTCAAGCATAAAGTTTCTTCTAGAATTCCTATTTAGGTAAATTATCCTTCCACATAATTTTTTTAATTTATAGGAATTTATTTAACATGGAGAACTAACTTTATATTATAATATAAGGTTTAGAAATAATAACAACCATCTACCTTATAATAGGGCCCAAAAATATAGTAAAAAAAAGGAAATAAATTCCAGAATTCGCCTCGGAAATATTCTAGAATAATATTCATCGTCAAATTTAAAATATGCGATTGGGCCTAGGTATAATCCCATGAAATTAATTAATAACCATGAGCTAGGAAATTGGGCTTTATCTCACACACATATATTTCTAGTGTGCTTAATTGGGCTCTAAAGAATTAATTTATGAATGAGCTCAAAATGCATTGAATTTACCAAGCCCAAGTTTATATTACTACATCATAGTTGGATCAATATTTCCCTAGCCCAATAAATGTACTAGTTGAAATTTAATAGGGAATGGGCTTCGATTCGCTTCGAACAAATATTGTCTTCATACGCGATTTAATAATTACCAAGATAGCTTGAGTTGTCGAAGTTGAAATAATAATAAAAGGTTAAAATTTTTTGGGGTGTTACAAACACATTTACGACAACACTTCCATATGATCTATGTTTTTTCAAATTTTTATTCCATGTTGGAGAAAAGACAACAATTGAAAACATAACGATTTTTAATCCATCGTCTTTCACCACCTATTTAAAAACAACACACTTTACAACAACACTTCAAAATGCCCTATGACAAAACTTTTTATGTTTGGTATTTTTGCATAAAAGAAGGTATTTTGGAGAGGATAAAACAAAGCTACAACTCTTGCTAGTTGTATTGCTTGAATGTTTTTTGTGGTTGATATTTGATCCATCTCCATACAAGGGTATTAATAGGTAGATTGATACATGCATGAAGGTGAATACATGAATTCTTGGTTACATATGAATCTAATAAATCTAAGATGCATGTTTTGACCAAGAACTAAAGAAACATGTATGAATATTACAAATTAATATTTAACACCCAATCTTCTTCTGTAATCTTCATGACTTCCTTGAATTGATGAAGTTTCTCCATACTCACGGCTTTAGTAAGCGTATCAGCTGGTTGCTTACTAGTCTTGATGTATTACAAGAAGATTTTCTTCTTTAGAACAATGTCATGAATATAGTGATGTCGCACCTCAATATGTTTTGATCTTCCATGGATCACCGGATTCTTTGTCATAGAAACTACTGATTGATTATCACAAAAAATCGGTATAGGATCTGAAACATCTTGCTCCAAGATTTTTAGAATTTTCCTCAACCAAATTGTTTCTCTTGCGGCTTCTTTTACTTCGATATATTCAGCTTCCGCAAATGACAATGCAACTAAATTCTACTTTTTTAAACTCGATGATACTATTTTTGAACCAATGCAAGAAATGTAGGTTGATGTACTTCTCCTATCATCTTGACTTCTATTCAATCACTATCTGTGAAACCAACTAACTAGTTGATTTCTTCCGTCACATATCTAATTCCCAAGTTCTTTGTACCTTAAAGGTAACGAATAATTCTTTTTGCAGCGGAAAAATGTATCTTGCTTGGATTACTCATAAATCTAGATATTAAGCTCACTAGGAACAAGATATTTGGCCTCATGTTTGTTAAATAAATTAAAGAACCAATAAGACTCCTTTAGAGTCTCGAGTCTTTTTTCTCTGCTCCATCTTCTTGTTTCAATAATTCATTCAATGCATTAGGAGTTTCCGCACACTTGCAATTCTCCATGTGAAATCTTTTCAGCAAATCAAAAACACATTTTTCTTGAGAGATAAAGATCTCTCCCTTCTTTTTCTTCACTTGGATTCTAAGAATGTATTTTATTAAACCAAGATCAATCATCTCGTATTCCTTCATCATTGCCTCTTTGAACAAATTCACCAGTGTAGCATTTGTTCCTGCATAAATCAAATCAGTCACATAAAGGAAAACCATCAAGAAAGTTATTTCAGTTTTCTTCACATAAAGAGATGGTTCAGTTGGACTATTCATAAATTCATTTCTATGAAAATAAACATCAATCTTGTTGTTCCAGGCTCTTGAGGCCTATTTTAGGCCATAAAGTGCTATCTGCAACTTGTAAACTTTTTCTTCTTCTTTTATTTCATATCTTTGAGGTTGCTAAACATACATCTCATCTTCCTACTCTCCATTTAGGAACATAGACTTGACACCAAGTTGGAAAACTTGTAGTTCCATTGAGTGCAATAGCAAGAACAACTCTAATTATTTCCATTTGTGCTACCGGTGCAAAGGTTTTAGTGCATGTTGTTGAGAATAACCTTTGGCAACCAGTCTTGCCTTGTATTTCTGCACACTACCATCTTCATTAAACTTTTTCTTATAGACCCATTTCAAGCCGATAGGGACCTTTCCTTTAGGAATATTCATTAGCTTCCATGTTGCATATTTCTTAATGCTTCTTATGTCATCATCCATTGCTTTCACCCCAACATTGTGTTTTGCTGCTTCATCAAAAGATTGAGGCTCACCAGCAAATAGCACAAATTTGCACGAAGCATATATTTCTTCAATGGAGCGATATTTTCTAGGATGATCATCTATACCTAAATCTGAGTCATCTTCATTAGCTTGATATGAATGCTTCTCAAGAGATGGTGCAAGTTCTATACAAGCGTTTGGAATATCTTCATTTTCCTATTTCCATGCTGCATTTTCATCAAAATAACATCTCTTGAAACTCAATTTATTAGTCAGTGGATTGAATAGACGTTAACCTTTTGATTCATTGCTATATCCAATAAAAATAAGTTTTTTCATCAAACTGCTCTCTATTTTAAGAGAGAATAAGGGAATATACAATGCAACCAAAACTTTTAAGTTGACTTACAATAGTTTTTCTTCCATACCGGGCTTCAATATTTGTTTTATTCTGAACCGCCTTTGTAGGATATCGATTAAGAATATAAACCGAGGTGGTCACCGCTTCAGCCCAAAAAGAATTTTGATGTCCCTTGCCTTTCAACAGGTTTCTGGCTATTTCTTCGATTGTTCCATTCTTTTTTTTTTGGTCACACCATTTTGTTGTGGTGCATGTCGAGTTGTGAGTTGTCTTTTAATCCCTTCTTCTACACAATAGTTCATGAAAGGTTTGTTTATAAACTCTCTTCCACGATCAGTTTGAAGACATTTCAGCTCAAAACCACTTTGCTTTTCCACACGGGCTTTAAAATGCATAAACTTGGTGAAGGCTTGTGATTTCTGCTCAATGATATAAACCTATATTATCCTTGTATAATCATCAACAAAGAGACGAAAGTACCTATTATTGTCTTAGATGGACAACAAATGTCAACATGCACTAAATCTAGTGGTTCTTGATCTCTCAACGATATTTTTGGAAATGGAAAGCGATGCATTTTTCCATAAACACATCTTTCGCAAACATCTTATATTTAATTTCTAGTAGTCCAACAACCATTTTTTGCTTCAATAATTGCAATCTTTTGAAGATTAGATGACCAAGTCTTAAATGCCAAGGATGAGTGTCATCTAAACTTTCACTCTTCCAAGCAACATTAGATTTCATATTGAAAGGAAATAAGTTGTTTGAAGTCATCTCTATGACAACAACTTGATCCCTAGATTTCTTATCAAGAATTTCACATTTTTCTTCATTGAAGATCAATTTATAACCATTCTTCAAAGATTTTGAGAAATATTAGGAGAATAACGGACATCATGAATGAATTTGTTACCTCTGTTGTGTGCACTGCGAGTACTTCTTTTCTTTCAATCTTCACTTGTTTTCCATCACCAAGTTCGACTTGAAAAGTATAGCTTACAAGTTTAAGAAACTCATTTTGGTTTCCAGTTAAGTGATTGCTGCAACCACTATCCAAATACCAAGTCTAACAAATTTTATCAGCACCCATGATGGAGACAAATAATTAGTCTCCTCATCTTCAGAAGTAAAGTTAATACTTTTCATCATTTCATCACCTTTTTTTCTTTTTTGACCAAAAATCTTTCTCAAAATGATTAGGAATCTAGCACCTAGTGCACTTCCACCAACAATCTTTTGAATTATGACTGTTTCTATGGCAAATAAAACACTCAAGTTTAGAGTTACCCAGATTTTCACGTGAAGAGGTTTCCCTCCTCCGTCTACCTCTGCCTTTTCCATGAGCATTTCATCCACAACCTCCTTTTGAGAAGTGTTCACAAGATGAGTGTTAGAAACTTTTTACCTTTGCTCTTATTTGTAATTATTGTAGTTTTGGTTCATCAAAGGTAGCATATTTAGTTTCTAGTAACTAAGAATCGTGTCAAATTTGTAAAAGTCTTGTATAGGTAATCATATTCGAGTTGTAATAGAGGTAGAAGAACTCACTGAAGTTTACTGAAAGAGTTAGCAAATTTTGAAGAAAAATGCTAGAAAACTCAAGAAATGAGAAGAGATTGCTGAAGAAGTCAGCAAGTATAAAGATTTCTAAGGTAACTAGCAAACCTACGAAGACGTCTAGAAACATTTAGTGAATAAATCAAAATGGCTGAGGGATTGAAGCAAGCATATTGCCGAATCTCAGCAGACTTGCTGAGATAACAACAAATGAATACCTACTCAGCGAACGACCAATAACAGTCAACAATTAGAATAGAAAGCCGTAAAAGAAAAAAAGATCCTTTATTCCTAGACGTAAGGAATCTCCTAAATCGAAGATTGGAACAATCAGAGACAAAAAGCAGAGCTCCAGACTCAACCAAAGGTTCCGTTCTGACAAGTCGGCTGATGAAAGAAAAGAGCCAATCAGATATAAAGGAGAACTGAAGAGTCTCTGCACTCCTCAGGAAAAGGAGAACAAAGATTGGTGAGCAGACATTCAGTGTCATTCTGACAATATTCAAAGAGTCGTTTGAATATTCGTTTATAAATAGGAGATCAGGCAGAAGCAAAAAAAAGTTCGGCAATCTCAAATATTTATAAGCTTACGCGAGACTCCTCATACCAACTACCGAATTCAAACTTTGATCATTCATTGATCGAAGTTTTGTGAAAGCTTCCGAGTTCATCTCGAGAACTTTCGAAGCTTGCTTCTAAGGTTATCTTTGGGATTCTATCTATCATTGAAATAATTTAGCAATCATCCTGATCTGCAGGATGATTATTATGGGCTACTGCCGCAAGTGAAGGAAAGTTCCTAGAAGAACTATAAAACTCCTATTATGGCGACAAAGGATAGAGGAGGTTTGTCCTCACTCTGAATGCTTGCCGAGAAGATTGATGACCGAGGTGCTTAAAGGTGTGCAATGGTCAAACAGAGGTGCTGATCATAGCTAGAGATCGAGCGTTACCTTGAACCAATCTTAGTGAATTTCCAGTCAGTGGACCAAAGAGTGGACGTAGAATATTTGTTCGAACCACTCTAAATTTGGTGTCTTTTTACGGTTAACTATTTCATTCTATTTCTTTTATTTTGAAACACAACACATCAAGTATTGTCGTATAATCTGAAGTGAATCTAAGTATTATTCAAGCTTAAACACATTTCATAAATACTTGCTAAGACGTGACCTTAGCAAGATAAGTGAAAGACCTATTTGATATTTTGCTGCAACTATAAACACTCTAATCGGGGACCAACAAGTAGTATCAGAGTTGTTGGTCTTTACAGACTAGCTGCTTCTGAATCGCTTATGACCAGATCCATTTTCCATGCATATTTCTTGTGTTTTTTGTGTTAAACACAGGTTAAAAGCTATGGAAAGCAATGCAAAATTGGGAAAGTTCTCACAAGAAACGTACAACACCTAGCAAAGGAGGTCGTTGCTCACCTTAAAGAATATTCATCCTAAGATGGCACACATGATCGAAGTGGGACCCATCTGATACGCTAAAAATCAATCACTTAATTCCTAGCGATGCAAGAATAAAAATATGGTAAATTCGGCACCTTCTTCGTTCGCCTGCTAGATTAATAGTTTGTGTTGTGTTGCTATTGTATCTAAGCAAATACTATCGTTGAGTTTGAGTATTGACTAACACAATCTAAGTCTTATCTATCTAACTAGAAATCAATAACAAAACATGAATTAAAACTAGCAATCAACATCATCATCATAATCACAAACACAACCTCAAACAATCCAACAACAACAAGATCAAGCACAAATTAAATGATCTCAATAGAGGGAAAAGTAGGATATTGGAGAGAACTTTGTAGTGAACAATTAAGGCGAATTGAATCATGCAAACACAAATTAATCTTCCAAGAGATGGTCAATCCACACTTATATGACTAATCCCCTTAGCACCTGTGAATTAATTGTAGATAAGCTAGGATTATCAAACTGGTACGTTATCTAATCCTAACACGCTCCCAAAAGACCGTGGATACTTGTTAGGAAAAATGTTAGAAATATTATAACCCCTTGATCTAAATTGAATGAATATTGGTTTTGGTGCATCAAAGCTTAGTAGATCTAGTTTCTAGCAACTTAGTATCGAGTTAAAATGCAAAAGTCCTATATAGAATACATCTACTCGAGCTGTAATAGAACTAGAAGAAAAATATCAAAGAATGCAGAAAGAATCAACAGATCTAAAGATTGTTGGAGACGCTAGTAAAGGCTAGCAAACACAAAGGAATGCTCGACACGCGTAAAAGAGTGCTGAAGGAATAAAGCAAGCATGTTGCGAAATCTCAGCAAGACTGCTGAGATGTCAGCAGAGTATCAATTGCCAGCAAACACTCAACAGCAATCAAGACAAAGTAAAGTCGTAAAACAGAAGGATCCGAATCACAGGGAATCCCGACGAATCAGAATGAAAAACAATCAACAGACACAACGAAGGTTTCCCGATTAAAACTAAAAGATCCATTCTAATAAAGGCGACTACAAATAGGAGCTACGCCAATCTAAGACAAAGGAGACTTGAAAAGTCACTGTGCATTGTAGAAAAAGAAGAATAGATATTGGCAAGCAGACACCTTTTGTTTAACGGATAAGATTCAAACAACCGTTTGAATCTTCACCTTTAAATAGGTGTCATCAAGAGGAGATTGAGAGGTTCGCGAAATTTCAAAAATAGAAAAACTAGAGAAGATCCAAATACTCTCAATCCCACACAAACTCATTTGAGCTTATACCTGATTGAAGCTTTTTCATAAGCTTACATATTTGATGCACGAGACCTCTGAAGTATTACTTCTAAGGTTAATCTTAGGATTCTTTCTATCCCTGAAAGAATCTAGCATTCACCTTGCTCTGCAAGCGTGATTATCATGGGCAATTGCCAAACAAGAAAAGGTTTCGGGAAGAACTATAAAACTCCCAGAGTCAATGTCTAAAGAGAAAGGAAGTTTAGCCTCACTCTAAAAAGCAACAAGGTGAAGATTGAAGACCGAGGTGCTAGAAGGTGCGCGCTGACCAGACGAAGGAGCTGCTCAATGTTAGAGATCAAGCCTGACCTTGTAATCAATCAATAGTAAATTTTCAGTCAGGAGGACTGAAGAGTGGACGTAGAACAATTGTTCGAACCCTTATAAACCTTGTGCTCTTTTACTATTTTATTTTGTTGCGTGATGATTATTTTAAAATCCAACACATCAAGTGTTGAGGTATAACCCGCAAGAATCTTAACAAATACTCGAGCTTAAACACGTTTGAAAAATACTTGCTAAGTCGTGACCTTAGCGATTTTAGGGCAAGACTTAATTAAAACTTCCGCTGCAAATATTGAAACTCTAATCAGGGACCAACAAGTTGTATCAGAGCGGTTGGTCTTTACAAACTAGCTTCTTCTGAGTCTCTTAGGATAGATCCATTTTTCCTTGCATATTTTCTTGTGTTTATGTAAAGCTGAGGATAAAGGATAATGGCGAACAACTCAAAGTTGGGAAAGTTCACCCCGGGAGCCTATTCCACCTGGAAAATGAGGTCGTTGATCACGCGATGAATATACATCCCAAGATGAAGTAGGTGATCGAACAAGGACCAATCAAGATTCAAAAAGTTAAGACTCGAATCGGAGATGACATCCAAGGACCAGATGAGATGGTGGACAAGCTGTACATATAATGGACTCAGGAGGACAGAGTTCTTTGTCAACTTGACTACATAGCCATGGATTTGATCTTAAATTCTCTATCACCTCCTCTGATGGCAGAAGCTTTGGAGTTCGAGAATGCCAAAGAAATTTGGGATTTTCTTGGCACCCTAAGTAAAGAGACTGATCAAATAAAGAGGAACAAGCTACAACAGTGCGTAGACAGATACGAATCATTCCAGATGATTCTTGGAGAAACAATCAAAGACATGGAGATTAGATTCAACTCCATCGTAGCAGAATTAAAGAAGTTCGGAAGAACATATGAACTAACTAACATGAACTCGAAGATTCTATCCAAAACGCCAAAAGAAGATTGGTTTGTTAAAGTGACAGGCCTTAAGGAGAAGGATCTATCAGTCATAAGCACGAAGGAAATATTCACTCAACTTCAAGCACATGAATGGGATATCATGCAAATCAATAAGAGGGAAGATGTACGACCTGCCAATTATCATTCTAAGGATGCAGGATTCTTCGTGAAAAGATACGCATAGAAGTGGAAGACAAAGAAGTCGTTCCATTCAGATCTTCCAGCTCAGTCCTGAAGGAATTTAACCCATTAGCCGAGATTGTTAACTGGAATATAAAAAATAAATTACTATGTCTAAGATTATTCCTAGCATGCACCTATTCGTTTATGCATAAGGGGATTTTTCTGAATACTTGGATTGTAGAAACCTAAAGAACGTAGTGCGCAGAGATTTGATCCTCGATCCTTTTCCCACGCACCAAGATTTATTCCTAGCAGATTAAGGAATTAAATCTATGAAATTAATTAGATTAATTTCAAAAACAAATAGAGAGAGAGAGAAGAAAGAACACGATCCTTCTGATTTGATCTTCTAATCTGTATCCCAACTCCAATTCGAATATCTGGTGAAGATTCCCTTCGGATTCCTTGCCTGGTTAAGAAGCAAAATTTCCTCCTTGTTCTCAGATCTTAGTCGATCACCACAGCTCCCAAATCCTGGTTTGCTGTGTTGCAACTTATGATCTTGTGGTGTGTTGAGATCTGAGAGACTAAAGCCTATTTATAGAAAATTCTGGACTTCTATTAGGCCTGAGTTTTCATGGGCCAGACCAGGGACCAGAATGCAAATAGCAAATAAGGTCTGTCAATTAATTAATTCCCATATTCAACCCAGGATATAATTAATTAATTAATTAATATTGATTCATTCCACCAGAGAATCAATATTGTCCTACCTATTTGCTACCACGTTTTGAGGTACGAGTTGCATGGGCTCAGTATATTCCCACATTTATGGTTACAAACATTCGTTAATTAATTTAATCTCTGACAAGCCATTTAGTTAATTAACATCTTATATTTCTGAGTCAATCCACTCACACATTTTCACTTATGCTTGAACTTAATCAGCCTGCAGGACTTTAGCATAATAAACCTTTTGAGCTGCACAGGGAATGTCACCATCCTATACTGGATGTGGTTACCTAGTTCAAGTACCAGACAGTCATACACAAACAACAATCACCCAAGATACAGATATACAAGCTCAATTAGAGCCTTTAACTGCAACTTAAAGGGATACACAATCTGCTAATACTTTTGTACTTTCATTTAGGCTTAGGATCTCCTCAAGCCATAGAGATCTAGATTCTTTCAATGTCAGATAAAAGAATAGATCTCAACTTAGGTCCTTATCAATGTGTGCCCCATACCAGCATACCAAGCCATCCAAGATAAGATGTTTATTACTGCGAATGATGCAGCCTACACCGACAGTTTATCTTGGAACTGTCTCACCTGTGATAATCATCTATATCTCACTAGGTCACACGATCAACACAATCTTCCGTGATCTACTACACACCGTATGATCTCCTTATCGACGAGATAATATGATAATTGCATTTGCGACAGATGTTTGTTGATTCAGACAGGAGATGAACATACAACATTTATGATTCCCAATATATTAACCAATCGACCTTGTACATAATATACCAATCATAATGCTTTTAGTATATAAATCCATCAAATCCAACCCAGCAAAGGAGATCACATCAACCAGTGGATCTCAAGTCAAAGAAAAATGAATGCTTAATCAGCGAGCTAGAGGAGAAGATGAAAAAACTTCAGAAGCTACTGCTGAAGGTTAAAGGGAAGAAAGAAGAGCCTAAACAAAGTTCACCAGCAGACAACGGGACAGCAAGGAAGACGCCAAGGATATGCTATGAGTGCAACTTGCCAGATCACCTAATGTTCGAGTGTCCTCGAGTGGATCCAGATGCAAGGGAAAGGCTGAGGAAAATCTTTGAAAGGCGTGCATCAAAGGCTGTTGCCAAGGCCCTGTTGATCAGAACAGAAATACCAGACATCCCAGATCATGATGTTGAAAGTTACTCATCAGAAGATGAAAAGGATGTTCTCATGGTATTCATGGCCCGTATCAATGAAGATGCTGAAGAAAATGAAGAGCTGATAGTGGATTTAGCTCTAGTTGCCACGAGAAACTAGGTAACAAACTCTGCTATATCTACTGCATCTACATCGGATAACTTGCATGATACTGCTGATTCATGTTTCTCTGAATCAGGAGATATAACTGTAGAACATCTTTTGAAAGAATTTTCAAAATTTCATGCTTTAAAAGGTGCTTTGATACAAGAAAACTCCTCCCTGAAATCTCAGCTTTCCACTTTGACCAATGAGATTGAACAATCTAGGTCAGCAGACGAGGAACTTTCAAAACTCAAAACTGAATTCTCCTCACCTTGTAAAAATTTTGATTGTTTAAAAAGGGAGAATGAGATTTTGAAAAGCTAAAGCTCCGTGCAAAATCCCTGTCAATGTAAAAATTTTCAAAAAGCATGAGAGACTTAGATTAAATTTTAAGCGTTCAAAGAAGTACGCCTAACCATGCTGGAATCGATTTTGAGAAAGTAGAATCCAGCAATGCTGAATCGACTCAATCAAAGAAGATTATCTTTGTTCCAACAACCAGGAACGTTCAGCAGACTGCTAGGCAAGACAAAGGGGATTATGCTAAGTCAGCAATGAGTGCTCTGCAAAAGTGCTGGCAGACTAATAACCCTCAGCTGCCCAATCAGCAGAGACTAAAAAAAGGTACATCTGCTGAGAGGAAGTCTGCAAAGTCGATATATGAAACCCATCTGACAGTTCCATCTGCTAGGAAGGTTCATATATATCCTAGCAAAGCTAAGCAGTCTGCTGAGATTGCAAGGAAGACAACATACACTCTAAGTAGAAGGAACACCTACTTGAGGCCAGAGTCTAAACCATTTTGTTTTCAAAAGACTATGAAGGCTCGACACATTATTACACATTTCCATGCTAATTCAACGCATTACTCCAATGGGAAGGGAAAAGTAGTAAAACGTGATGACAAGAAAATTGTCAAAATCACAAAAGTTTGGATTCCAAAAAGGATGATCCAAAGAACTAATCCTATAGGACCCGCAGTTGACCGGGTAACTAAAGAGTATTTTTTATTTTGCGAGAACAAGGTCCAATAAGAAGAACATAGAGGAAGTTGAAGGAATGGATCCTAGACAGCGGATGCTCATGACACATGATGTGAGACAAAGATATATTCACCGATCTTCAGAAGATCAAAGGACCTTCAGTCTCCTTTGGTGACAATTCAAAGGCTAGAGTAATTGGAAGAGGGTGCATTGAACAGAATGGAATGCGTATCATCAATGTGGCTCTCGTCGACAGCCTCAAGCACAATCTACTAAGCATCAACCAACTAAGTGAAAATGGATCTATTGTTTCCTTCTTTTATATTGGTAGCGAGATTGCTGACTGATAAGCTCATTATTTTACTCGCTTATCTATATTATTTTTTACTATTTTATGTATTTTTATTGAGTTTATATATATATTATATGCATGACTCTATAGTAGGTGGTATTATGCGCATTTTGGTGTTTTTGTAGGGTTTTAGGCCTAAGTTCACGAGAAATCCGTTCCGGAAGCAGTGACGTGTAAGAGTAGCAGTGAAGAGTTCTTCCACAAGAGGAATTCGAGCTATTGGCACATGGCAATGGATGATGCTTTGAGTTAGCTCTCCAACGCAACTAGAATCGGGTCAATCGGAGTTCGGGAGAGAAAGTTATGGCCAAAACCGTGAGACCGCGCAGAAGGGGCGAGAAGCTGCGTCGACAGACGCCTATCAGCATCGATCGACGCCGACCAAGAAGCCACGTCGATCGACATGGATCAGCCACGATCGACGCGAGGCTGTCTGCTGGAGCGGAAATTTGAGGAAAAACGGATTTATTCATATCTTTAGCCCTAAATTTGATAGGATACACATCCACCACTATAAATACCTATGTAAATTCGATTTTTTAGATTTCCCCATTATTCCCTATCATTCCTTTTCGTATTTTCATTCTACAATTTGATTTTGAGAGTTTGGAGACTTGGGAAACACGAAACCCTTTATTTTTTGTAAGTTCTTTACTTTTATGCAATTGAATATGTTTTATTTTGGATTTCTATCTACGATGAGTGGCTAGAAACCCTAGCGGGTTCTAGGGGTTGATATTATTATGGATGCATGTTAGAATTAATTAATTAGGTTCATGATTCCTGTGTTTATTTCATAATTCTAGATTAATTCAAGGACCGAGAGGTGACGATTAATTTAGATGTCTAGCTATTGATAGAAGGACCGAGAGGTGAATATTAATAGTGGGAATAGGAATGCATGATACAATCTACACTATCCAAACAGATGTACTAGACCGTAGGAATTGAACTGATTTGCTTATCAGATTGACTAATTTGGTGTACTTTGAGACCGAGCAGAGATAGTCACTAGTTAGTAATCTAGGTTATATTTGCCAAACAAGGAAATATGGCATTGTTGCACTATTCCACCTGTTAAATTAATTGATTCCTACATGTCATCCATAATAAGAATTCTTCCCTAGAATCTGTGTTCCTTTAAATTTGCTTTCAAAACTACTTTAATTTTCTGCATTGTTCTCTTTACTTTTATAAAACCCTGATTTTGGATTTCTCAAACAATGAATCTTAGGATCATAGCTAGTATATATGATAGTTTCCCCACACAATTCCCCTGGATCGATAACCTCAGGGTTTACAAATTTATTTGCCGCTGTTATTATAATTAATCTATTAGAAATAGCAGTGATCACTGACAAAAACACCAGAGACGTAAAGCTTAGAGGAGTCGGGAAGGGAGGACTTTACGTTGTAGATTGGGAAAGGGTCAGCAAGCTTCATGCTTCATCGCGTTCAACAGAGAAGAAACCAATTGGCTATGGCACAAATGGCTAATGCATTTAAATTTCAAAACTATCAATTATATAGCCAAAATTAACATTGTTACAGGACTTCCCAAAGAAACCTTCAAGAAGGAAGGAGCGTGCAGAGCTTGCAAACAAGGGAAACAAGCAAAGGCGTCCTTCAAGTCAAATCCAGAAAAGGTACACGTGGGTGAGACTTCTAAAGAGCAAAGATGAAGTTAAGATAGTCCTACTGGAGCTGATACTCATAGTACAAAATGATAAAGAGCTCACAGTGAAAAGGATAAGGTCCGACAATGGTACATAATTCTGTAACAGAGAATAATGGATTTCTGCACCGATGCTGGGATAAACGAAGAAACATTACTCTAAATGAGGCCGTGCGAACAATGCTTGCTGATACAGATCTAGGACAAAGATATTGGGGAGAAGTTGTGATGAATGCATGCTATACAAAGATATTAATTCCAAGTCATGCAAGAATAAAAAATATGTCAAATTTGGGATGTTCTTCATTCGCCTGCTAAACTACTAGTTTGTGTTGTGTTGTTATTGTATCTAAGAAAATACTATCTTTGAGTTTGAATTTTGACTAACACAATCTAACTCCTATCTATCTAACTAGCAATCAATAACAAAACATGAATTAAAACTAGCAATCAACATCATCATCAGAATCACAAACACAACCTCAAACAATCTAACAACAACTAGATCAAGCACAAATCAAATGATCTCAATAGAGGGAAAAGTAGGATATTGGAGAGAACTTTGTAGTGAACAATTAATGCCAATTGAATCATGCAAACAAAAATTAATCTTCCAAGAGATGGTCAATCCACCCTTATATGACTAATCCCCTTAGTACCGGTGAATTAATCGTAGATGAGCTAGGATTATCAAACTGTTGCGTTATCTAATCCTAACACACTCCCAAATGACCATGGATACTTAACTTATATGCTTCCTCTGCACAAGGATTGGATCGAGACATATATAAGAACATGCTAATCACGACATTTTAATGCGCGTATTGGCTACAATCTCAATGTCAAATATCAAGCAATTGACTCTTATCTACATTACTTGAATGAGAACAAGATCTAGCATGTCTTAATCAACAAGGAAGAGGTAAACAAGCAATCAATTGATCAAAATCTCTCACCACATCATTCAATCCAATATCGTAAAGTAATCTAGCTACTCTTACCTTGAGATTGGTTCAATTGAAAAGAAAAGCAACATTTATCCATTACAATGTAGAATTGAAATAGCAATTACCCCAATTGGGACAATTAAGCCTTGACCTTTACATGAATCTTCATGCCTTCATCAATTGGATAGATTTGGAATTTGATCCTCTTCAATTGATGGTTGGATTGAGTGGGTAGTGTATTTTGGAGTGAAATAACTGCCACAAAATTGTAAAAGTGCCAAAAGTTCTTTCCCCATTCGTTCTCCAACCATTTATATTAAGTTCCCAGACTTTTATTTCACCCCGAATGAAATTGGCTCGACCCGGATGCTTCAAAACTAAAAAACCATCAAAATAGCATGCTCGGTTTCGCCCCAGAGGAATCCAACTTGACCGGGATTTGCCTCCGTAGAGATAATCCCGACCAAGCTCTGTAGGGTTCAGTCGGAGACCTACCCTACTAAGGTAAATCTCGGCCAAACCCACCCTGGTTCGGACTGGGATTTGGCTCTGAAATCTCTTTGCTAATCCTCTGCTCCATCCGGGTCAATATTTTTAATGCTAGTGCGGTCGAGATTTCACCAAAAATGGGTCAAACCTGATGAAAAATGCTATATTCCTTCCCTACACAATACCAACACAACAAAACACGAAAATGAGACAAAAACAGTCCAAAAACATATGATATGCGGGTGAAATGAACACAAACAAACATTCAAACATATCAATAAATTGGTTATTTCACACACATATCACCATCAAAATCCAAAAGGTGAATTCTCGACTCGGTGACAACGTGAATGGATCAGAAATGGTGGACAAGCCATGCGAGGAGTGGACCTCGAAAGAGCGGATCCAATTGCAACTTGACTACGTGGCTATGGAGTTGATTCTAAACTCCCTATCAGAACCCCTAGTGACAAAAGCCCTGGAATACGACAATGCCAAAGAAACGTTGGACTTTCTTGGCACCTTGAGTCAAGAAACAGACCAAATGAAGTGTAACAAGCTTCAACAGTGTGTGGACAAGTACGAGTCATTCCAGATGCATCCTAGAGAAACAATAAAGGAAATGGAAGTGAGATTTAACTTGATCGTGTCTGAGTTAAAGGAGTTGGGAAGAAAGTATTAACTTCTCGACATAAATGAAAAAATACTTTTGGAAATGCCAAAGTACGATTAGTTTGTCAAGGTAACAAGCCTCAAGGAGAAAGATCTTTCGAGTATGACCATGAAAGAATTATTTACAGCTTCAAGCCCATGAGTGGGATATCATGCAGATGAATAAAAATGAAGCTATGAGGGCTGCAACGTCTATTGAAAACCATATCAAGGATGCAACATATTTTGTTAAGAGAGACACACAGAAGTGGAAGACCAAGAATCCATTCCACTCAGATCGTCCAGCTCAGCCAAGTCTAGCAAAGGAGACCACATCAACAAGTGGATCTCAACCTAAAGAAACTAAATGTTCCAGCAGCGAGCTGGAGGAACAAATGAGATGACTACAAAAGTTGCTACTGAAAGCTAAACGAAAGAAAGAGGAACCACAACAAAGTTAGCCAACAGAGAACTGGACAATCGAGAAGACGTTGTTGGTCCCGGATTATCAGGGTATTACTTGGCAGCGGAAAATGTGTTAGTTCGTTTCTTGCGCTCTGCTGGTTACTCAGCTGACTGGGACCTTGTCAGCTGGTAAGTCAACTGGCACACTGAGTACTCAGCTGACTGGCGACTGGCTCGTCAGCTGGTAGCTCAAGACTTGGAATGTTTTTAGCCTTGTTTGCACAGTTATATCAGTTTTCAGATATACACCAGCACTTGGGTGCTGGGTTTTAAATCAGTATGAAATGCAGAAAGCTGATAAAAGATAAAGGATTTATAGTGGTTCGATCAACTGATCTACGTCCACTCTCCAGTCGTAGCACTGGAAATTTCACTAAGAGTAATCAGGTACAAGCGTCCTACGATCTATCTCTAGCTGGTGAATGCCTCGTCCACCAGTTCACTAGATCAACCGCTCCCGGCCTTGTCCTTCTTCAACTCTGATCAGCTGTTGGAGTGCGAGCACGTCACTTCAACCTCCACAGCTTCACTGGGTGTTTAGTTCTCCCAAGAACGTGTCTTCTCAATACGGCTAAAAGCCCGTAATAACTCAAGTGCTGGCTGGCACAAGAGCTGCTGTGAACTTCCTCAGAAGAGAAAGAACACCAACGAGATCTGTAACTTACAAGCTGGAAGCTTGAAGTCTCGTGTTTGAATAAATCAACACACGGATAGCCTTTAGAAAGGCCTCGAAAGAGTTGCTTGCTTGCAATAAAGTTTCTGACTTTCGGTAGTTGAGCGAGAGAAGAGTATTGAATGTTGATGGATCCCAGGTATTTATAGACGCGGGATCCCATTCAAACTTCTAGCCGTTTGGACTCATCCGGAAAAGGTCTCTGTCCTCGCATGTCCTTCTGACGGCGGCAGGTAGGAATTTCCGGAAAGCGCCATGCTTTTGTCCACTTTATCTGACATTGATCTCTTTATGTCAGAACGGCACTATTCGTCAGTACGAGGAATCGGAACTGGTGTCTTGAACTGATAGACTTTAAGGTATCCTCCCTTAAAGTCATGCTTTGTCAGTTTATTCCTCAGAAGAATCTTCTTTTTGTCTCTAAGACTCTGGGAGAGTGAATCTTGAATTCTGTTGGTAACATCCGACTGGTAGAACATTCTGGTGATCTTGTGCTGGCAGTCTCTGCTGGTGACTTGCGCTGGCACAATCTAAGTCTACCGATATGTCTGATGTTAACTCTTGGAATCTCCCATGACTGGTGGCTTCACCGCTGGTGAACAGTGTCAGTGAGAACACCTATTCTGCTGATAAGGTTTGTCAGCTCCCTGCTGATGAAAACCTTCCCAACTGGTGAACAGTAGCCAGTCATTAGCTCTTCTCATGCTGATGAACAGTGGCCAGTCATTAGCTCTTCTCATGCTGATGAACAGTGTCAGCAAGAGTCTTGTCAGTCGCTTGCTGGTGAGACTTTTCTCAACTGGTAAGTACATCTCATGCTGGTGAACAGTAGCCAGCATGAGTCTTGATCAGCTGCGACTTACAACTCAAAAGACCTAAACAGGACTTTACATTTGAGATCTAGAGCTATCTAGAGACAACTGACGCTGGTAGGACTTAGGATTTGATCCACCAAAACACCAAACTAGAATCTAAACAAGTAGCTACTGGGGAGAGGAAACATAGCCAAATTTCCCAACAATTTCCCCCTTTTTGGTGCGATCAAAGCCTAACCAGCGAGCACTCAGCTGATGAGGAAAGTTACAAAGTATTTCAGGGTTTTACAAAATAAGCCTATCAGATCTAAACCCATGAAACCACTTCCTCACATCAGCTCTAACTAAAATCTTCCCCCTCAAACAAAGAGGGATATTGCTCGTTTAAAATATGAGAATTGAGATCAGAGCAAAAAGATTTAAAGTGTGTGATACGAGTGCTGGTGCTGATTACACTGGAAGTGTAAGTTCAGCTGGTAAGTAAATACTCAGACAATTTGTTGGACAATGAGGAATTGTCATCAACTTGTCAGTAATCAATCCATTAATATGTTGCAGTTACAAGTACAGGATAGAAAACTGACTAGTCTAGAGATACAGATACTTACAACAAAATGAAGAAGCTAGACTATGGCTGAGAAGATGATCCTGGTGATTGAGTTCTGCTGGTTAAGGACCTCAGGATCTCAGTGAGCACTGCCATATCTTGTCTGCTCTTCTCCCTTTCCTCAGCAGCTATCCTCCTCTCCTCTTCAGCAAGACGGGCTCTCTCAGCCTCAGCACGTGCTCGCGCACTTTCCCCCCTCTTGGATCCGCGCCAAAAAGGAGGACACTCCAGCGGTGAATGACTCCATTTGTTGAGTCATCTCGGTTCGGAAGCTGGTGAAGCGCTGGTCCATCCTGGCATCAATGATAGCAAGAAGCTGCGCAGGGGGATGGATCTCGGAGATTGGCTGTGCTGACACTTCAATGGAAGAAGAAGGGACATCAGTTGCGGAAGGAGCCGCTGCTGGTTCAGATGCAGTTGATATTTCCATCGGGGCTGGCTCCTCCGCTGGTTCTGCTGCTGGCTCCAAGACTGGTGCATCAGCTGCTGCTGACTCCTCGGCTGATACAGCAGCTGCTTGCTCTGCTACTGGCACCGTAGCTGGAGCAGGCTGGACTTCGTCAAAAACGGGTGGGGCTGTGAAATCCACCACTTGCCAGTCCATATGATCAGGGACGAGATCGCCCGAGACAATAGGAACAGGAGGGACGGCAAGGGTCAGCCGCAAACCACTAGAAGGATCCTCCTCCACAATATGGTCTACCAGCAAGGCGCAGGCAGCCATGTCGAACAGGATAGCATGATAGGGAGGGATCCTCGGGAGGGTAACCAGCACGTTGAGACGTCGGAGCGCGTACGTCAGCTGGTACCCCCGACTGGTGACTCGGAACTGGAGGAAAGGTAACTTGACCTTTTTCCGTGGCGGGAGGCCGGAGCTTCCAGTCAGCTGCCTATATTCTGCAATCTTCAGCAAGCGGCGCTGGATCCTCCTTGTAGACAGCTGCTGGGGGTACTCAGGATCAGTGCCCATGAAAGCATTAGCCCACTCCTCCTCCGCTCTCCAGTAGCCAAGACCCAGCCTGGCATAGAGAACCGCCTGCTTCTCCACAGTCAGCAGGCGCTGGCATATATCAAAAATCCGCCATCTCCGGAACTCCAGACATAGTTCCGGATCCACCCTCCAGAGTCTACGGTAGCTGGATATCATCTCGTCATTGACGGCATTTTCCACCTCCACCGTGATGTTCTCAGCATACTCATAGAGAGTGGAGTTGTAATATTCCACTGGCTGCAGGGGCAGGCACCAGTCAGTGATTCTGGAGGCATAGACCGACTGGTGTGGGAGTCCGCTGAAGGGTATGATGTTGAATGCAGATGGCTCTGGCACTCTTGAGTTATAAAAAGCCATCTCCCCGCGCTGCTCCCACCGGTGCACCCCTGTCACTCGTGCCTGGAAAGTATCCTCATCAACCAGTTGATGCTCTTGGATGCAGAGCATATAAGGGCATCTTTCAGTTCGAGCACGCCTAGCTGGTGGTGTAGAGAATGCTGCTGGTCACCCGAAAGTTGAAGTCGAAGCATCTGTAGATCGGGGGCGACTGGCAGGACGACGAGCCTTATCATCAATGTCTGGGAACAGATCCCTTGGCTCCATCCTCTGCACCATTGAGTAATGAACTACCTCCGCAGCTGGCTCCTGCTCTGGCTCCTCAGCCCTTGGTTCCTCTTCATCCTCGGATTCAGAACTGACATCCGAGAAGCTCGCCAGTTGTACCGGGGTGGTCGCCCGCTCTTCTTCTCCTCCACTGGCACCCCCTTGCTCGGCCAGTGGGTCTTCCGCAGCTCCTCCACTGGCTTCCCCTTGCGCAGCCAGTGGGACGTCCTCACCTCCACCAGTAGCTTCCTCTTTCTCCTGGTACTGGTCCACGATAGACATAATGTCTTCGTCAGCACTCATCACCAGCAGGCGTTCAAATGTTTCTTCAGGTAGGAGCTCGCCTGGTGGGGCTGGTGCTGGTCGGCCGACACTTGAGATTTCGATCGCTTTTCCTTTGCCCTTGGCCGCCAGTCTCATCTGTTCTGCCAGCTCTGCCTGGCGCCTGGCCTCTGTTTCTGCCTTTATCTTGGCAAACCTCTCATCCCTGGCTGCCAGCTCTGCCTCTCTCTTCTGCTGGTCGGCCAAGGCCTTCAGCCGTGCCTGGGCTTGCTTCTTCCTGACTATGGAGGCTTGCTGCTCCTTCTTCGCCTGCTCCACCAGCTTCTGAGCTCTGGTCTGGATTCGCTTCCTCTTGCGAGTCATCCTTTCGAGGGTCTCCTCCTCAGTCAGTCCCAAGACGGACTTCTTGACTGGGATGGAGATCTTCCCAGACTCAGGGTCATATGCAACAGCTGGTGGTGGCTGCTGGTGCTGGGAAGTCTTAGGCTTCTTGTGGGATGGCTTCTTGGTGACTGGTACCAGTTGTACATCCCGTGGGTGGATACCAGTCGCCTCAGCCACCGCGCCTTCCATGGTTTCGAAGAGAGACTCCGTCTCCAGCTTCCTCTTCAGCTGAGCCCTTGACTCCTCAGTCAGTGGAAGAGCCACGGCTGGCACTTGCTCTCCCAGGTCTTCTGAGTCCTCCTCAGAAACGACCTCAGCAGGGTCCACTGCTGACTTCCCTTTCAGCCTTCGTGGCTTCTTGTAATCTGGGTGGGGCAGCTTCGCCTTCGTGGCTGGTATGAAGTCGGAACCAACCAGCTGCTCCCCCTGATCCACGCCATCACCCAATTCCATCTCCAGGATGTGGCTGATCCTCAGCCCGAAGGATACGGCGTGGGCAAATCTCCCTTCCGTTGGCACGATGATGTTTCGCGCCACATTCTCCAGCAATCGGCCAAAGAAAAATTCGGCCCAGTTGCCCTGAATTCCATCCACCAGGGCACACATCACGGAGAACTTCCGCAGGCTCAACTCGGCGTACGAGCCGACTTCGCATTGCAGCATGCGAACCACAATATCGCACACCATCTGCCAGTACTCCTCCATCTCGGACTTCTTCATGCCAGTCCGGAAGGCGGTGACTTCTGGCCTTTTCCACTGCGCCCACCTTCTCCGGAATTCCGCCGTATCATCCTGAAGATACGTGGCCACATCTTCTCCTTCATTCCTCAGTCCGAAGAGATCGGCGAGGTATTCCGCAGTGACGGTGATCAGGTGACCAAAAACGGAAGTTGTGAAAGACTTCCTGTCGTCAGCTATCACGGCCCGAGCGTAGAACTCGGCTACCATGTGTGGATGAAAGGTTTGGGGTGTCGCCGTCAGGTACTGTCGGAGCTCTTCACGGTCAATCATCTCCATCAGCTCCTCCCCGTAATTTTTCAGGGCCAATTTTGCATTCAATATTTTCTCTTTCTGGACCTGAGCAGCCCTGACCTGCGCGTTAGAGAGCTGTCCCCTGGTCGCCGGTCTGTTCAACTGAACCAGTCGGGCGAATGGATATGTGTAATCCACATCTTCAATCTTCACTATGCCAGTATATGTTGGCATATGGGCTTCAGCGAGGGGTAGGTCTGGTGAACCAGGCTGGGATGATGTAGGTGTAGATGGAGGGTTATCAGCTGGAGGTTGAGAAGATGATGCCATGACTTCAGAAAATGTTCAAGTTTCAGAAAATCTCAAGGGAAGATGAGAGAATTTTGAAGGTAGGGTTCTGAAAGTAGGGAAACATAAAGGTTAACCCGAAGGAAGTGATCGGGTATTTATACTTGGGGCCATGCAAGATTAAACGACCGGGATGAATTCTCAGCAAGTCAGAATCTACGGTCATCAGTAGGCCCGGTTCCCTGTGCGACGTGCGCGGTCGTGCTGACGTGGGCTACGCCGTGGGGCTGACGTGGCACGCAGCGATTGGTGGCACCCAAGCGTCGGACTGCGCAGTCACTGTGCGCATTAAATGTGGCATTAAATGCCGCATTAAATTCTGAGAGCTGTACACGCAAGTTGGATTTGAACAATCCCGCCTTTTCTGATACAGCTGGGACTCAACTGGTCATCAGTAGTATAACTGGTCAACAGTTATATGCCAGTTGAATACTTCCCCCTGTCAGCATGGCCTCCTTACCAGTTGACAACTGGTACTTACGACTGGCACCCGAGTCAGTCGTAGGAAATCGCCAGTTGTCTGCTGACAACTCGAAGGATGAGAAAATTGAGAGCTTGGACTCAATTTTATTCCGCGTCATCTTCTCTTCAAGAAATCCACTTCTTATCATCGCTTGAAATTGGGAACTGGGACCCAATTTTGCTTGAACTGATGGTTTTTGCTGGCAAATTGAAATGAGAGCTGGGACTCATTTCCTTAAACAATTAAGGGATAAGTTTCGCCAGTAGTAACCAATAGTGAGCTAGAGATACCACTTGAATGAAAACAACTAAGAGCTTGGACTTAGTCGTAATCAGCATCCTCCTGAAGACCAAGAACAGAATGAGAGCTGGGACTCATTCTTCCTCAACACTTGGGCTCGCATCAATCTCTAGAAGACCGAGTTTGATGCACAACTCCTTGAATCTTGCTTCTGGTAGTGGCTTGGTGAAGATGTCAGCCAATTGATCTTCAGTTCTGATATAGTCCACGCTGACATCCTTCTTTTCGACATGATCACGTATGAAGTGATGTCGAATATCTATGTGCTTGGTTCTAGAATGGTGAACCGGATTCTTTGTGATGCACATAGCGCTGTTGTTGTCGCAATAGATTGGAACACAGCCAGTGTCCACTTCATAGTCCTCCAGTTGTTGCTTGATCCAAAGAATTTGAGCACAGCAACTGGCAGCGGCAACATATTCAGCTTCAGTGGTAGATGTAGCAACTGAGTGCTGCTTCTTGCTAAACCAACTGATTAGCTTGTGTCCTAGAAACTGACACGTACCACTGGTACTCTTTCGATCTATACGGCATCCAGCAAAATCTGAATCTGAATATCCAATGAGTGTAAGTTCATCATTTCTGGGATACCATATTCCAAGAGATTCAGTCCCCTTCAGATATTTCACTATCCTCTTTGCAGCTTCCATGTGTGACTTTTTTGGATTGGCTTGAAATCTGGCACACACTCCGACTGAGTACGAGATGTCGGGTCTGCTGGCTGTGAGATAGAGAAGTGATCCAATGATTCCTCGGTAGATGGTAGGATCAACTGATTCACCTTGCTCATCAAGAAATATTTGACAACTGGTGCTCATAGGTATTCTGAGGGACTTAGTTTTCTCTGGGCAATACTTCTGAATTAACTCCTTCGTATACTTTCGCTGGCTGATAAAAATTCCATCAGCTGACTGCTGGACCTGGAGTCCGAGAAAGTATGTTAACTTGCCCATCATACTCATCTGAAATGATGTCTGCATCAGTTGATAAAACTTCTCGCAGAGAGTTATATTCCTTGATCCGAATATGATGTCATCAACATAGATCTGCACCATCAGCATGTCACCTCCATCCTTGAGAAGGAAGAGAGTTCTATCAATCTTCCCTTTCCGAAATCCATTGCTGATAAGGAATTGTGACAGTGTTTCGTACCAAGCCCTGGGCGCCTGTTTCAATCCATACAGGGCCTTTCTCAGCTTGTACACCTTGGTGCCAACTTCAAAGCCTGGAGGTTGTTCAACATAAACCTCCT
Organism: Plectranthus barbatus; assembly: GCA_026898455.1. Taxonomy (NCBI): domain Eukaryota; kingdom Viridiplantae; phylum Streptophyta; class Magnoliopsida; order Lamiales; family Lamiaceae; genus Plectranthus; species Plectranthus barbatus. Next base: position 596,803 of record JAPKLW010000240.1, on the reverse strand, counting down.
CTTTTAGCTCGCCATTCAAGAAGGCGCTCACACATCCATTTGGAATACTGTGAAGCCGTGATACGCTGCATACGCAAGGAACAGCCGTATCGCCTCCATTCTGGCAACTGGTGCGAAGGTCTCATCGAAATCGATCCCTTCACACTGCCTATAACCTTTGGCAACTAAACGAGCTTTATTTCTGACCACGGTGCCATTCTCATCTCGCTTGTTCTTGAAAACCCACTTGGTGCCAATCACTGACTGATGTGATGGTCTCTCCACCAAGTCCCAAACATTATTGCGAGTGAATTCAGCAAGCTCCTCTTGCATGGCATTAATCCAATCAGCGGATTCTAGCGCAACTCCTATGGAAGTAGGTTCCATTTGAGAAATAAAACAACTTAGGAGCGCACTGCCGTGTCGAGTCTGGACAGAACCTTCCGGATCATCGAGAATAGCATCAGTTGGGTGATCCCTCAGCCATCTGGGAGGACCAGCGACTGCTGGTGCCGGCTGTGAAATAGGTTCTTCTGTCCTGATAACTGGTGATTCCACATTTTCACCAGTCGGAGCTGGAACTGCAACTGGCAGTTGACCTTCACCAGTCGGAACTGGAATTTCAACTGGTGGTTGACCTTCGCCAGTCGGAACATCTTCCTCAGCTCCACTGTCTGACTGACTTCCCGAACCTTCACCAACGTTGTCAGTATCAGCTGGTATCTCCATTCCAGCTGGTTCATCGTTGTCTTCTGGCTCAAAGATTCCAGTCGGAATTCCCCCTTGATTTTTGCTAGATCCACTCAGGGAGATTGAGTGTAAGGTCTCAGCAAGGTCATTTGCATCACCGACCCTCTCAGGTTGCATGATACTGCTGAGTCGTGTTTTTCTGACATGAGAGACATAATTGTGGTCAATGCAGATTTTCTAAAAGCACGAGAGATTTAAATGAGATTTTGTATGCTCAAAGGAGCAGAAATGATTTTGCTGGAATCGATTTCGAGGAAGGAGAATCGAGCAATGAGGATCCCTAGAAGTCAAAGAAAATAATCTTTGTTCCTGCAACTGGAAAGGTTCAGCAGAATGCTAGGAAAGGCTTAAGGGATAATGCTAAATCAGCAAACGATACTCTGTAGAAATGCTGGTAGGTTGAGAATCCCATGTTGGTCGATCAACAGAGACTAAAATGAGTGTCTGTTGAGAATAAGTCAGCAGAGCCTATATATGTAACCCAACAGACTATTCCATCTGCTAGGAAGGTTCATACACAACCTAGCAAGGCTAAGCAATCTGCTCAGATTGCAAGGAAGCCAGCATACACTCCAAGTAAGAGGAACAATTACTTGAGGCCAGAGTCTAAACCAATTCTTTTTCAAAAGAATATGAAGGCTTAGCACACCATTACACATTCTCATGATAACTCATTACATTACATCAATAGGAAGGCAAAAGTTGTAAAGCATGATAACAAAAAGTCTGTCAAGATCAATAAAGTTTGGATTCCCAATGGACTAATCTAGAGAACCAATCCAGCAGGACTCGCTGTTCATCGGGTACCTAAAAATTAATTTTTTATTTTGCAGGAACAGGGTTCAGGAAGAAGAACCTCGAAGAAATTGAAAGAATGGATCCTAGAGAGTGAATGGTCAGGACACATGACAGGAGACGAAGACATTTTTATAGATCTTCAGAGAGTCAGACGACCTTCAGTCTCCTTTGGTGACAATTCAAAAGCAAGAGTAATCGGTACTGGCTGCATTAAGCAGAATAAAATACGCATTGTCAACGTGGCCCTCGTCGACAGTCTGAAGCATAATCTACTCAGCATCAGTCACCTAAGTGAAAATAGATACATTGTTTCTTCTGTTGATAAAGGTTGTGAGATTGCTGGCAAGACCATCAGAGAAATAAAGCTTCGATGAGTAAGAAACGGACGACTTTATGTGTTTGACTGGCAAAGTGGGCAGGAAGCTTCATGCTTCATCGCATTCAACAAGGAAAAACCAACTGACTATGACACAAAAGGCTGATGCACTAGAACTCCAAGACCATAAACTATATAGCCAGAAACAACATTGTCGAATGACTGCCCATAGGGACCTTCAAGAAGGAAGGAGTGTGCAAAGCTTGCCAGCAAGGGAAGCAAATTAAGGCATCCTTCAGATCAAATCCTGAAAAGGCCACCTCAGAAAGAATTCTCGAGCTATTGCACATGGATTTATTCGGCCCAGTGACCCCACCCACTGTAAGTAACAAAAATTATTCATTAGTTGTTGTTGACGACAATTCCAGGTGAGACTACTAAAGAACAAGGATAAAGTCAAGATAATCCTACTGGAGCTGTTACTTTGAGTACAAAACGACAAAAAAATCACGATGAAAAGGATAAGATCAAACAATGGCACAAAATTTTGCAACAGTGCCCTAATGGACTTCTGTGCTGATGCTGGGATAAGACATGAAAGGTCCACTGCAAGAACACCTCAGCAAAATGGCTTAGCAGAATGGAGGAACAGAACCTTAAAGGAGGTCGTACAGATGATGCTTGCTGATACGAATCTTGGACAGAGATATTGGGGAGAAGCAGTGATGACTTCTTGCTATACATAGAACCGAAGTGGAATAAATGTCAGGTTCAACAAGATTCCCTACGAAATCTATCATGGATGTGAGAGATACAAGAGATGTGATTCAGGGGACCAATGATGTTAATACATGATCGGGCTCGAACACTTCCGATGTTGAACCGATTGCTCTGACTTGGCTCATGAGTGAATCTACATCTATGTCGAAGACCTGGACTGGTCAGCAAACAACAGAGATGGTAAATGATGCAACTGGTAATGCTGAGGCCTCACTAAATCCTCTCATGGAGATCACAAGTCAAGGGGGAACTCAAGAAGAAGAGATCGTTCAACCGAATGAAGATGCTGCTGGAAGTCCCTCAAATGGTGTGAGGACTACTGAAGATAACTCTGCTGAAAATAATCAAGAGCCGACTGTTCATAGAAGACTTATCATAGCTCCAACAGATACAAATCCAGCGGACGGATCATCAACAAACAATTATACAGCAGATAGTAACCCAATAAGTATTGTTGAAAATTTACATAACCTACAACTTGTTGATGTTCCTATTTCAGGAATCCAGATTGGAGAATCCAACAGTCAAACAATTCAAGTCACTGAGCTACAAAGACCGAAGTGGTTGCTGAGAGATCATCCTTTAGAAGCAATATTAGGAGATCTTATCGATCCGATTCGTAACAGAAACAGTGTGATGCTAGCTTGCTACATATCCCAGGAAGAGCTAACTAAAGTTGTTGATGCACTTAAATCTGTTGACTAGATAAACGCGATGCAAGAAGAACTATCAAAATTCATTTGAAATCATGTATGGGATCTCGTGGATTGACCAACACACCAATTAGTGATCGGCACAAAATGGGTATTCAAGAACAAACGTGATGAAAATGGACTTGTCGTCGGAAACAAAGTAAGATTGGTGGCTAAGGGATACGCGCAGTGCTAAGGAATCAATTTTGACGAAACATTTTCTCCAACAGCCCGATTGGAAGCAATCATGTTATTCCTTGCATATGCTGCTCACGATGGTTACAATGTGTTTCAGATGGACGTCAAGAGTGCATTCCTAAATGGTGAACTAAAGGAGGAAGTCTACGTGGAGCAACCTCCTGGTTTTGAACGAGGTGACAAGGTGTACAGATTGAGAAAAGCTCTATATAGACTAAAGCAGGCTCCCAGAGCTTGGTACGAGACACTGTCACAATTTCTAGAGGAAAATGGATTCATGAAGGGGAAGATCTAGCACACACTCTTCTTGATCAATGATGCTAAAGGCATTCTACTTGTGTAAATATACGTAGACGATATTATCTTTGGCTCTAAGAATCTGATGGATTTATATACTGAAAGCATTATGATTGGTATATTATGTACAAGGTCGATTGGTTAATATACTGGGAATCATAAATGTTGTATTTTCATCTCCTGTCTGAATTAACAAACAGGTGTCGCAAACGTAATTATCCTTTTATCTCGTCGATAGGGAGATCATACGGTGTGTAGAAGATCACGGAAGATCGTATGGATTGTTTGACCTAGAGAGATATAAATAGTTATCACAGTTGAGACAGTTCCAGGATAAACTGTCGGTGTAGGCTGCAGCATACGCAGTAATAAGCATCTTATCTTGTATGGCTTGGTATGCTGGTGTGGGGCACACATTGATAAGGACCTAAGTCGAGATCGATTCTTTTATTTAACATTAAAAGAATCTAGATCTCTATGGCTTGACGAGATCCTGAGCCTACATAAAGGTACAGAAGTATATGCAGATTGTGTATTACTTTGAGTTGCAGTGTAAGGATCTAGTTGAGCTTGTATATCTGTATCTTGGGTAATAGCAGTTTGTGTATGACTGTCTGGTACTGGAACTAGGTAACCACATCCAGTATAGGATGGTGACATTCCCTGAACAGCTCAAAAGGTTCGTTATGCTAAGTCCTGCAGGCTGATTAAGTTCAAGCATAAGTGAAAAGGTTTGAGTGGATTGGTTCAGGAATATAAGATGTTAATTAAATAAATAGCTTGTCAGAGCTTAAATTAATTAACAAATGTCTGTAACCTTATATGTGGGGATATACCGAGCCCATGCAACCCGTACCTCAAAACGTGGTTGCAAATAGGTAGGACAGTATTGATTCTCTGGTGGAATGAATCAATATTAATTAATTAATTATATTCTGGGTTGAATATGGAAATTAATTAATTAATAGGCCTTATTTTCTATTTGCATTCTGGTCCCTGGTCTGGCCCATGAAACTCAAGCCCAATAGAAGTCCAGTATTTTCCTATATATAGGCCTCAATTCCTCAGATCTCAACACACCACAAGATCATAAGTTGCACACAGCAAACTAGGTTTTGGGAGTTGTGGTGATCGACTAAGATCTGAGAACGAGGAGGAAATTCTGCTTCTCAACCGGGCAAGGGATCTGATAGAGAATCTTCACCAGATTTTCAGATCGAGTTGGGATACAGATCAGAAGATCAAACCAGGAGGATTTTTCTTCTTCTCTCTCTCCTTGTTTTCGAAAATAACTATTTTATTTTCTCAAGATTTATTTCCTCAATCTGTTAGGAATTAAATCTTTGTGCGCGGGAAAGATCAAAGGGAATCTCCGCGCACTCGTTCTTCAGAGTTCATCAATCCAGGTATTTCGCATAAACCTTCTTATGCATAATAATATAGGAGCTTGCTAGGATCATTCATAGGCATAGAAATTTATTTTGATATTCCAATTAATGATCCTTGGAAAACGGACTTCGTGATTCAGTTCACGAATCCCTTCAATTGGTATCAGAGCGAGGTTTAATTAATTGGCTCTATCGGAAAAATAATATTGCCTATGAATCGCATGATTATTATTATTGAATGCATGCTATGGATGGTTTTGGATTAAATTCTATGTTTTTTCATCCTCGTGGTTCTCGGGTTAATCCGCCCTTTTATATGGATTCGTTTTTCACCCACGAGATAAATCCATGGTTAGATTTAGATTTTAGAATGTAGTTAGGATCATTCTATGTAATCTTTTATTTCAAAAATTTAAATCTGTAAAACGAAGAACGAAGAACGCGAAGAACACGAAGAACGAAGAACACATAAAATAAAGGGACGCACGATGCATGACAGCGTCGGCATGGCAACATGGCCATGCACGGCGGTCAGGCAAGGCGGGGCACGACGGCAGGGCGCACGGCGGTGCCACGGTGATATGTGAGTAAAATGACCTATTTTTCGATGTGTGAGCGTGCATGTTTGTGGCCATTTTGCCCTCATATCATATGCTTTCGTTGTTCTTTTGTCTTGTTTTCGTGTTTTTGTGTTTGAAATGATGTAGGATACGTTTTGAGCATAATACAGCATATTTTGGGAAGTTTTGGAGGAAAATCGTCCGAGTTTGGAGTCCGAGGAAGTTAGGCTCGCCCGAGCGGAACAAAAGGATGGTTTCGAAAGCTTGGAGGACTCGCCCAGCCGAGCGAAGTAGGCTCGACCGAGCTGAGCTGGGCAGAGGCCTCGCTCGGCTGAGCAGTGCAGGCTCGATCGAGCCTGGCTGGCAGAGAGCAGGCTCGGTCGAGCGGTTCTGGCTCGGCCGAGCTAGAACGTGTTTTTCAGATTGCTGTGGTTCCCAGGATAGCTCGGGCGAGCCTTGTTTGGCTCATGCGATCCTAGGCCCTGTTTGCTCGTCTATAAAAGGGAGAAAATCAATTAAATGAACAACTTTTTGCCAAATTGAGGAATAATCGTCACTAACCTCATCTAGATTCATCTCTACACCTCCTTCCCCACTTGAATCAAGGAGAACCAAGGATCATTCCATCAACTTGGTGACATTTGAAGAGGGAGATTAGGTGGATTGGATTCAACGAAGGCAATCATAGAAGATCAATTTTGACCTTGAAGCTTTGTAATGTCAATTCTTATCTTTCAACTTGTATTGCTTCAAATTCAAGGAATGAGGAGCTAAATTCCTAAGTGAGTGTTGTAATATGGATATTGAGATGGATTGAACCTTCTATGCTTGTTTACTTTTCTATGAAGGCTTGATTTGCACTTGAGCTTGTTCATACCTATTAGATGTAGGTAAGAGCCAATATATAGGTAGTTGATGTGACCGTTACAGCCAATACGCGGACGAAAACGTTGTGATAAGTGCATAATCATATAGTTTTAGTTCCAATCCATGTGCGGAGCTAGGATTATAGGGCAATAATCGATGGTCGGTTGGGAGTGAGTTAGGGATCGATAACGTAGCTGTTTGAGATTTCTAATTTCATCTGCGGACAATTCACCGGTACAAAGGGGATTGACTAGGATAGTGTCGATTGCTCAATCTCATAGAGATTAAAATTGTTTACAACATAGTTCGGTTTAATTTGGCTCAATTGAAGTTTACAAACACTCACTTCATTCTAAGATTGTTGGACTTGTTACTCTAATTTACCCAAACATTTGATAGAAGTAATTGATTGGTGAATTTAGCGAATTGTTGAATGTTTGATTGTATGCAATTTGTAGTTTAGTTTGCAATTCATAGCTAGATAGATAAAGAAAACCAACGACTATTGTATTGCCTAGCTATTGATGCATCTTCTTACGAGTAAATAGTTTCCACGAGAGCGAATAGAAAAGATCTCGGATTGATAATTTGACGTGAGAATTGTGTGTCACTTCACATGACGGTCACATTTTTGGCGCCGTTGCCGGGGAATCTTTTAGTAGGTTTGGTGGAATTATTGAAAGTTGAAGTGTGGTATGCTAGGTGTTTGAGGAAATGCTTGTGTGAATATTCTTACTAACATTGTTTTGTTGTTCTTTGTGTTTGTTTGTTTTTGTTGGATTGTTTACTTGTAATTGGTTTTGTGGATTTTTTCTAGGTAGTTTATGATCACTCGATAAAAGGCTAGAGAGCTTGAGGCAAGGAAACTACAAGAAAGAAGAGCACATATTCAAATTGATTTTGAGATGACCAATCATGGGGAAGACACGGTTAGGATAGAAGAGTTGGAAAGGCAACTCGAGTTGATGAAGGCCATGATCAATGAGAGGAATGGTCTGAGGAGACCCTTACAAAATCTTTTTCGACCTCAAGGTGAACCATTAACGGGAGGTTTTCGGTTAGGAGTAAATGCTACGCAATTTGAGATAAAGCCACAGTTGGTCCAAATGATACAATACAACCAATTTGGGGGGCACTTAACCGAGGATCCAAATGTTCATATTTCTCGATTTTTGGAGATTGCGGATACTATAAAGATCAACCAAGTGCCTCAAGATCAAATACGGCTGCGGTTATTCTCATTTTCTTTGAGAGATGCTGCTAGGAATTGGTTTGAAGGCTTGGACAAATCAAATATTGTCACTTGGGAAGAGTTGAGAGAGAAGTTTCTATTCAAGTTTTTTCCACCAAGTTTGACTTTGAAGAGAAGGGCTGGTATCACATCGTTTGGGCAAAGATACGATGAAGCTCTATACGAGGCATGGGATAGGTTCCGAGAGCTTCTACAAAAATGCCCAAGACATGGACTTTCTCGGAGTCAACAGATTTGCCAATTCTACGGGGGATTAAACTATGAGACGAAAGTGATGTCAGATGCTTCATTGGGAGGAGCATTTCTTGACCTTGAATAGGAAGAAGCTTGGAGGACAATTGAGAAAATGGCTGAGAATAGTTTCCATTGGCCTAAGGAACGCAAGGACTATCGACCGGTTAAGTCGGTTAATGAGGCTATGGAGAGTGAAGAGTTCCAAGAGCAAATTGCGCTCATGCAAAAGAAGCTTGATGCGTTATCTACATCGGGAAATAGAAATGAGGATATGATGGTAGTTCGGCATGAAGAGTCGCATCCGGAGAGTTTGAATTTTGTGAATCAAAGAATGGGATTCAATGCTCGTCCCCAATACAATCCACAGGGGAACATGTACTATCATCCATCCAACCGTTTTCTCCCGAATTTTTTCTATGCTAATCCAAACAACGCCCTTAATCCTCCATTACAAATTGAAGGGGGAGGTAGTAGCCAAGGATATACTGGGGGAAATAGTAGGTTTACAAATCAAGAACAAAGAAGAAATCCTAATGAGGAATTGGACAAGAGATTTGAAAAGTATGATGGCATGTTTGCCGAAATTCAACTTCAAATTTCCTCGATTGCAAAACAACTAAGTGGGAAGCACCAAGCTGGGAAGTTTGCGAGTGATACAGAAACGGTGCAAAAGAAGGGTTGTAATATGATAGAAGGAGAAAATAGAATGGAGGAAAATTTAGAAGTAATGACTCCTAAGTTGGAAATGGTCGAGGTAAAAGGAGAGTTGGAAGAAGAAGTTGATGAAGGGAAGTTAGTTGAAGTTAAACATGTGGAAGCAAATGAGGATGTGAGCATGGGTGAGGTTAAGTTTTTTGAGTACGTCAAGAAGGGAGACATTGAGATGCCTCTACCGGAAGAAATAGAAAGAGTACCTATGCTCGATAAACTTGTTGGTAAAGAAGAAGTAGTTGAAGATGGTATTAGTGAGTTTGAAGAGAAGAACATTGCTAGTAAGAAAGAAGACCCTGGAGGTTTTGTAGTTGGATGCAAGATTGGAGAGAAACATATTGAGAAGGCCTTGTGTGATTCCGGTGCAAGTGTCAACATTATGTCATGGGATTTGTTTAAGGAATTGGAGGTTGGAAACTTGAAACCAACAAGTCCAATGCTTCAATTGGCGAATCATGCTTTATTTTTCCCAAAAGGGGTAGTTGAAGATGTTCATGTCGAGTTATTGTCGTTTACCTTCCCGGGGGATTTCCTTGTTGTAGACATGAAGAACAAAGGGGGGATTCAACTTATTCTTGGAAGACCATTCTTGCACACTGCCGATGCGCTTTTCGATATGAAGCACGGTGAACTTACGTTCCGTTGTTGTGGCAAAAAAGTGGTGTTTTCATTACCTCCGAAGAACATCGATGTTGGTGAATTTGAGAAGGGTGTAAACAAAAAGAGAATGAAGAATGTGTTGGAACCAAACTTAAAAAGTATGATTGAGGAAGAAGAAGTATGCAAGGATCTGGGGGATGATGAAATCTTCGATGAAGTTCGACTCAAGAAAGCTCGTGTGGATATGGATCCACCAAGGAGTGCAATAATCGATGGTCGGTTGGGAGTGAGTTAGGGATCGATAACGTAGCTGTTTGAGATTTCTAATTTCATCTGCGGACAATTCACCGGTACAAAGGGGATTGACTAGGATAGTGTCGATTGCTCAACCTCATAGAGATTAAAATTGTTTACAACATAGTTCGGTTTAATTTGGCTCAATTGAAGTTTACAAACACTCACTTCATTCTAAGATTGTTGGACTTGTTACTCTAATCTACCCAAACATTTGATAGAAGTAATTGATTGGTGAATTTAGCAAATTGTTGAATGTTTGATTGTATGCAATTTGTAGTTTAGTTTGCATTTCATAGCTAGATAGATAAAGAAAACAGACGACTATTGTATTGCTTAGCTATTGATGCATCTTCTTAAGAGTAAATAGTTTCCACGAGAGCGAATAGAAAAGATCTCGGATTGATAATTTGACGTGAGAATTGTGTATCACTTCACACGACGATCACACGGCGGCGGCGCAGCCGCGCGCACGAACGTAGGCAATAGCTATGCGGCCCATGGCCCGCTAGGGCCGGGGTGCCGCGGCTCAGGGCAAGGTCGACGGCGTGAGGGAAGCCGGGGTAGGCGGCCGGGATGGCGGCAAGCAACCAGGGCGTGCGGGCGCACGCGCGACGCGGCGGAACCCTAGGTTCCGTGCGCGCACGCACAGCAGGCCTGCGCAACCCTGCGCGCGCGCCGGCGGCACATCTCCCCCCCTCGGTCGACGTCGGTAGGTAGAGCAGGCGTTGCTGCGGCGGTGGCTCGGGACCGGCGATGCGGGCTGAGACGGCGACGGGTTGGGCGCGTGTGTCGGTTGCAAAAAAACCCTAAGGTTTTTTCGTGGTTCGCGCGAGCTTCCGTTTCTATTCTTGTGTGATTCCGGTAAGTCACAGAGGCCGATGGTGGAGAAGAAGAGTGAACGGCGGTTCGGGCAATGGTGGAGGCAAGTCGTGGCGGAGGCATTTGAAACGGGCAACGGTCGGAGGAGGCGGCATCGCGAGCTGCAACCATGCACGTACGTGCATGGCAGCTGCGCATGCCAGGAGCCCTCACAGCGGCGGCGAGTCACTGGCGGCAGTGGTTCACCGGTGGTGGCTCGTTGGGCTAAGTTTTCGCGGGCTATTGGGCTTGCAATTTGTGCCTAGGCCCGCGATTTAATTAACTGGCCCAGTTGTCCAATTTTCTGATAAATCAAATCTTGGAGGCCCAAATTCAGATCTCAGTCCAAGTAGTGGGATCCCAGTCGAAGATCTGTATTATTAATTTCAACTTGTAATAGTTAGAATTAATTTTATTTCGTATCATGGGGCCACGAGGACATTTTTTATTTGCTTTATTATCTGTCCTCGCATGATATACGTGTTTTATATAATTGCGCAACATATAAGCATGTTGTAGATAATAGGAGCATGTATACTGCTTTTATTTACAGCTTTAAAGCATGTTATGTGATTTATTTTGTGTAATTAATTATAACTATAAATTCGGGGTTCATGCTATGCATGATAGAATTTTAGCAATGTGATAATTATGGCTACATAAAATAATCTGTGCAATTGAACCTTATGAACTAAAAATTACTAAGCTCATAATTTAGTAAGACCTCCACAAAGCGATCCTTTATTGGAAGTGGGTAATTTATTAGGTAAACATCTACTTGTGTAGCTTACTTAATTTATTATTCATAAGTTCTAATAGATAGGATTTCATAAAACAAACATTTATTTCATGTGAGAAGTGGGAGTTCATGCGTAAACGTCTACATGTGTAGCTTGCGTATTGAATTTTCATAAGTTCTATAGGGATTGAATTAAATGAGACAGCCTTATTATGGGGATCGGGTGTGTTCTAATAGATCATTATATGGGAGGGTTGGCTTTGGTGGTAAGCTAGCTTAGATGTTATCCAGAGTATAACTCATTTGTGATGTCCCTGCTCAGTAGGATAATATGGTCTTAAGTAAGTCTCCAATTATTAATTCCATTTGTCTAAGGAACCCGGGCATGGATTGGAATTAAAGGACTGGAATTGAAAGATGCAGTCTGGTTAAGTGTTTTGTTGTAAACGTCCACATGTGTGGCTTGCAATAGTAATACTTAGGCAAATTGGAGGAAACATTAATATTGCTTTATCATAAGGTTTCAATATTTAATTGTTTAAATAGTTTGCGACTATGTTTTAATTTCTGTTTTAATTTATTGTTTTCAGACATGTCTATTGCTCACGTTGTCAACCTCTTAATAACAAACCCTTTAACTGGTCCGAATTTTCCTGAGTGGAAGTTATGCTTCATGGAAATACTCTGCACTGCAAAACATGCCCATATACTTTACATAGACCCTCTAACTCCCAAGTATTGGAACTGTACTGGTTATGAGTGAGTGTTCTATGACAGATGGGTAGCTTCTGATGAGCGCAGACTCATCATGAAGAGTCTGTCTAGAGAATTAAAGCTCAAGTACAAGAAGTTCGGAACTGCTGTTGAGATATGGAGGGACCTTGTGAAGGTTTATGGGAAGGTGAGACGAACTGTCAGTTATAATCTTGTAGAGGACCTGGCCTGCAAGAGGATGACTGATGGGAGTTCGTTGCTTATGCACTTTATCAGTATGATGAGAATCATGAGAAAGTACAGAAAGAGAGGTGGACAAGTCAGTAAGCGGGCAGAAATAAACATTGTCCTTCACTCTCTCTCTGATTCTTATGATGATTTCATCAAGTCCCTCGGTACCAGGTGCGAGTTTACTCTTCCTGAGTTACTCTTAGCCCTGATGCGAGAGGAATCTGATCATAGGGCATTGGAATTTGCTCCAACTTTGTCAGCTTTTGACAAGACAGTTGCTGAAGCAAAGGAAATGCTTAAAAGGTTAGATGAAGCTGATTTAGCAGAAGATGTCATCAGGCTTTGCAAACGCAAGCGAAGTGAAGTATATTGTCTAGTGCTCGGCATGGGTAGACAAGGTACGTTATATGCATTTATAACAGAAACATATTTAGCATCGGTTTCTACGCACTCTTGGGTAGTGGATCCTAGAGCTATTGACCATGTTTGTTATACTTTGTAGGGGTTCAGGCCGACAAGGCAGCTGAAGCATGACGAGATTACCATCTCAATGGGCAGTGGAGAGCGAGTCGCAGCAGTAGCCATTGGAGATTTTACTTCATGCTTTGAAAATAATGTTTTGATTTTGAGAGATGTTTTATATGTGCCAGTTTTTCGGCGGAACTTAATTTCAGTTTCCAAGTTATTTTGTGATGGATATTCAGTTATTTTTGATAGTGGAGTTTCTATCATTGGTAATAACGGTGTTATCTGTCATGGAAAATTGATTGACTCTCTCTATATCATTGATTGTATGCATAAATCTTCTGTGAATGTTGCAAACTCATCAAATAATAATAATAATTTAAAGAGAAAGTTTTCTTCCGATGAGGATCAAACATATCTCTAGCACTTGAGACTAGGTCACATCAATCTAAAAAGGATTAAAAGATTAGCATGCGATGGGCTCTTTGATTCTTTACAAGTGGTACCGCATCAAATCTGTGAATCCTGTATAGAGGAAAAGATGACGACCAGACCTTTTAAGGCAAGTCAGTCTCGAGCAGAGAATGTGTTGGAATTGATCCACTCTGACTTATGTGGACCAATGTCCACGCAAGCTCGTGGAGGTTATGAGTACTTCGCCACATTCATTGACGATTACTCAAGATTCGGATATGTCTATTTGCTTCCCCATAAGTCTGAATGCTTTCAGAAATTCAAAGAGTTTAGGACTGAGGTAGAAAAGAAGCTAGGTAAGACTATCAAGACACTACGATCAGATCGTGGTGGAGAATACCTCAGTAACGAGTTCTTGAAGTACTTGTCAGAAAACGGGATTACATCCCAGTGGACTGCACCAGGAACCCCTCAACAAAATGGTGTAGCGGAAAGAAGAAATAGAACTCTCTTGGAAATGGTCAGGTCGATGATGAGTTATGCAAGCTTGCTGATTTCGTTTTGGGGATATGCCTTGGAGACAGCGGCCTATATGCTTAACCTGGTACCTTCTAAATCAGTTCCTAAAACACCTCTGGAACTCTGGTATGGGCGAAAGCCAAGTTTGAACAGAGTGAGGGTTTGGGGTTGTCCAGCATATGTGTTGACAAAGGAACCTGATAAGTTAGAAAGTAGGTGTAAGCTGATGTTGTTTGTAGGATATACCAGGCAAACGAAAGGTGGTTATTTCTATTGTCCTGAGAATCAGAAAGTCGTTGTCAGTACCAACGCGAGATTCTTGGAGGACGAATATGTAAGAAACCACAGATCCAAGAGTGAAATTGTCGTCCACGAGCTTGAGAACAAGGAAGCAATTCCATCAGGAAAGCCCAGTGTAATGGTAAATCCACCTACAACAGGTGAGGCTATACCAACGCTGCCACTAATGCAAGGTATGGGACCAACGCGTACTGTGCCAACTACTGACACGGTTCAAATGCCTCGTCGCAGTGGGAGGGTTATCCACCAACCCGAAAGGTTCATGTTCGTGGGAGAGTCTTCTGACTTGATCCCAGAAAACGGACTGGATGATACCGATCCCTGGACATATGACGAGGCGGTATCTGATAAAGATGCAATCAAATGGCTGATCGCCATGGATTCCGAAATAGAATCCATTATGGCTATGGATGTATACCAGAAAACTGATTTGCCAGATGGCTGACGAGCCATAGGGTGCAAATGGGTATACAAAAGAAAGAAAGGAGCGAATGGTGAAATTACAGCTTTCAAAGCAAGGCTGGTGGCGAAGGGTTATAGTCAGAAAGAAGGTGTAGACTATGACGAGACCTTCTCACCGGTAGCCATGCTTAAGTCCATTCGTATACTCCTAGCAATAGCAGTACATAAGGACCTAGAAATCTGGCAGATGGATGTCAAAACTGCGTTTCTAAACGGGTACCTTGAAGAAGGTAGGGACGTCTATATGCAACAGCCAGAAGGTTATGTGCAGAAGGGCGAAGAACATTTGGTCTGGAAGCTAAGGAAGTCGCTGTATGGACTTAAACAAGCTTCACGGTCATGAAACCTGCGTTTGGATGAAGTGATTAAATCCTATGGATTTTCACAATGCTCAAACGAGAGTTGCGTGTACCGTCTATGTGTCAGCGGAAGTGTGGTGTTCCTTGCACTTTATGTAGATGATATTCTCCTATTAGGCGACAATGTGGAAGTATTGTCGGCATAAAGGGGTAGTTATCCGAGCAGTTTCATATGAAGGACCTTGGGGAGGCATGATACATCCTAGGGGTAAAAGTATTGCGGGAGCGCAATAAGAGGATGCGGACCTTGTCTCAAGGATCATATGTGGATACTGTGATTGCCCGTTTCAGCATGCAAACTACCAAGAAAGGTCTGTTACCCTTCAGACATGGCATATATCTTTCCAAGGATCAGTGTCCGGTGTCACAAAGGGAGAAAGATGAAATGAGGAACGTGCCGTATGCATCGGCCGTGGGGAGCCTCATGTATGCAATGCTATGTACGAGGCCAGATATCTGCTTTGCTGTAGGCATGGTAGCGAGATACCAGTCTAACCCTGGACAGGCGCATTGGACCGCGATAAAGCACATACTCAATTACTTGAAAAGGACTAGAGACTATTATCTCGTCTATCAGTGTGAGGAGTTGTGCCTTGTGGGTTATACTGATTCGGATTTCCAGGCAGACCGAGACGAAAAGAAGTACACCTCTGGCTATGTGTTTACATTGGGAGGTGGGGCCATATCATGGAGGAGTGCAAAGCAGAAGTGCATTGCGGACTCCACCATAGAAGTAGAATACGTGGCAACTTCTGAAGCTTCGAAAGAAGCAGTATGGTTTCGAAACTTCCTTCTGGAGTTGGACGTGATTCCTAAGCTGCCCAAGACAATCACGATATACTGTGATAATTTGGGAGCTGTGGCTAATTCAAAGGAACCACGAACTCACAGAGCAACAAAACACATTGAAAGGAAGTACCATATTATACGAGAAATCGTAGCAATGGGTGATGTGCTAGTAGAGAAGATTGATACAAGAAATAATTTAGCGTATCCATTCACAAAAGCTCTGCCTCAGAAGGTCTACGAGATGCGTGTACGTAACCTTGGGCTGAGGGCAAAGCTATCCACGTAGAATGTTTGATGTAATAGCTAGATTAGTTTAGACGTGTTATACTCTGGAAAGCACCTATATAATGCTTTGAGTATAAGTGGGAGATTGATGGATTTATATACTGAAAGCATTATGATTGGTATATTATGTACAAGGTCGATTGGTTAATACTCTGGGAATCATAAATGTTGTATTTTCATCTCCTGTCTGAATTAACAAACATGTGTCGCAAACACAATTATCCTCTTATCTCGTCGATAGGGAGATCATACGGTGTGTAGAAGATCACAGAAGATCGTATGGATCGTTTGATCTAGTGAGATATAAATAGTTATCACAGCTGAGACAGTTCCACGATAAACTGTCGGTGTAGGCTGCAGCATAAGCAGTAATAAGCATCTTATCTTGGATGGCTTGGTATGCTGGTGTGGGGCACACATTGATAAGAACCTAAGTCGAGATCGATTCTTTTATCTGACATTAAAAGAATCTAGATCTCTATGGCTTGACGAGATCCTAAGCCTACATGAAGGTACAGAAGTATATGAAGATTGTGTATTACTTTGAGTTGCAGTGAAAGGCTCTAGTTGAGCTTGTATATCTGTATCTTGGGTAATAGCAGTTTGTGTATGACTATCTGGTACTGGAACTAGGTAACCACATCCAGTATAGGATGGTGACATTCCCTGAACAGCTCAAAAGGTTCGTTATGCTAAGTCCTGGAGGCTGATTAAGTTCAAGCATAAGTGAAAAGGTTTGAGTGGATTGATTCAGGAATATAAGATGTTAATTAATTAAATAGCTTGTCAGAGCTTAAATTAATTAACAAATGTCTGTAACCATAAATGTGGGGATATACCGAGCCCACGCAACCCGTACCTCAAAACGTGGTAGCAAATAGGTAGGACAGTATTGATTCTCTGGTGGAATGAATCAATATTAATTAATTATATTCTGTGTTGAATATGGGAATTAATTGATTGATAGGCCTTATTTGCTATTTGCATTCTGGTCCCTGGTCTGACCCATGAAACTCAAGCCCAATAGAAGTCTAGTATTTTCCTATAAATAGACCTCAGTTTCTCAGATCTCAACACACCACAAGATCATAAGTTGCACATAGCAAACCAGGTTTTGGGAGTTGTGGTGATCGACTAAGATCTAAGAACGAGGAGGAAATTCTGCTTCTCAACCGGGCAAGGGATCTGATAGAGAATCTTCACCAGATTTTCAGATCGAGTTGGGATACAGATTAGAAGATCAAATCAGGAGGATTTTTCTTCTTCTCTCTCTCCTTGTTTTAAAAAATAACTGTTTTATTTTCTCAAGATTTATTTCCTCAATCTGTTAGGAATTAAATCTTTGTGCGTGGGAAAGATCAAAGGGAATCTCCGCGCACTCGTTCTTCAGAGTTCATCAATCCAGGTATTCCGCATAAACCTTCTTATGCATAATAATATAGGAGCATGCTAGGATCATTCATAGGCATAGCAATTTATTTTGATATTCCAATTAACGATCCTTGGCAAACGGACTTCGTGATTCAGTTCACGAATCCCTTCAGAATCTAACCATTTGTGAAAAGTTTTCTCGGCTCATGTAGAGTAACTTTCAAATGAGCATGATGGGGAAGATGTCATACTTCTTAGACCTACAAGTTTAGCAGTCCAGCGATGGGATCTTCATTCATCAAAAGAAATACCCAAGGGAGCTCATCAGCAAATACTGTTAAGAGAAGACAGACTCTATGGATTCTCATGAGCCCCGCATGCCATATTTCATTGGATGAAGAAGGTCAATCCGTAAATCCAACAACATATCAAGGCATTATGGGTTTATTATTATATCTAACGGTGAGTAGGCCAGATATTTCGTATGTTGTAGGTGTGTGTGCAAGGTATCAAACGAATCCAAAGAAATCACACATGGAGTGCACGAGATGGATTATCAAGTACTTGAAAGGGATATAGTCACTCGAAATTTGGTATCCCAGAGCAGACGATCTTACACTTGTTAGATATTCAGACTCAGACTTCGGAGGATGCCAAATTGATAGGAAGAGTACGAGTGAGACTTGCTAATTCCTTGGACACAAGCTGATCAGCTGGTTCTGCAAAAAGAAACACTCGGTAGCAACATCCACAACGGAAGCTGAATACGTGGCTGCTGAGAGCTGTTGTGCACAGGTGTTGTGGATCAAGCAACAATCTCAAGATTATGAAGTCGGCACCGGATGTGTCCCTATATACTACAACTACAACAACGTGATGTGCATCACAAAGAATCCAATACATCATTTGTGGACAAAGCACATTAATATCAGACACCACTTTATTCGAGATCACGTTGAAAATAATGACATTTCAATAGATTACATTCGGACAGAAGACCATCTTGCAGATATATTCACCAAACCTCTAGCAGAGAGCAGATTCAAGGAGCTTTGTCTTAAGCTCGGATTATTGGAATTAGATGAGGTTGTGGAAGAATAAGTCCAAGCTCTCATTCTGTTCTTGGACTTCTCGGATTTCTGAAGTTGATGCAGATTCAAGTGTGTCCAAGCTCACATTTTTCAGAAAAATGTTAAGAAGATCGCTAGTCGGTTTGCTGAGTTCAAGCTCTCAGCAGACTAGTTGTTGGTTACTAAAATCCTAACCTTAAGCAGAATTCTTAGTGATTGTTAAGTCCAAGTTCTCAGCAAATGATTAAAGGACCGTTGGATCACTCATTAGCAGACATTTCCCAGCAAATAGGAGTCAATTCCAATAAGGGTGGGATTTCTCAACCGTCACAATAGTTTAAGTTATATTTATGGCGAGAATTAATGTGTTCTCGGTCAATATTCGATGTCATTTTCAAATTCAGACATGGTATCATGAACAACCACGTGAAAAGTATTTTCGAAACCATCGGTTCCCAAGACAGACGATTTGATTGATCAAAGAGTGTCACGCCTCAAGAAATTCCAAAAGTCAAGGACGTGACATCAAGGATGATAATCGCCCGATGAACAAAAATAGAGTAGAAAAGATGTAAATAATCACAATAAAGACAAGCATGAGAGATAGATAATCCTGTCTCAAAAGAAGGAGTTGTCAAAAGCATTCGAGTCTGGCTCGTTAAGCACGATACAAAACAGGATTTTCATAATTTACATTACAAGCCAAAGTTTGGAATTAAAGAAGTTAAGAATATTTGCAGCGAAATAAGCGTAGTCGGATTATATATATGAAGATACATAATCCCGGGCTCTTAAGAGTGTTATGTACAGCTTAGCACTTCGCCACCCCTGTCTCCAGCTTAACCTGCATATTTAGAAATATATATAGGGTTGAGTACATTGTACCCAGTTGACACTTGCCAAATACATTTAAAATTGTCATATCATAATTCAGGGATAACACATGGGTTTTACTTTTAAGAATCTCACCATGTTTATCAAACTCATTTTATTTTACAATACCGAGCTCGATTTTATTTCCACATACACTATCTGTTTTTATAGGTGTGACTAGGAAGCAGACCTACTTTCATAGTCATGGTGACCTTTCTCCCACCAGGTCTAACACCAAGTGCACTAATCTTGGCTCTTATAGAGTCATCAAAATTCGATCGTTCATAAACACCTTGACATTTAAAGCTAAAGGCTCTGGCCGTATTCCCCGACTCAGATTTCACATATACTCTCTAGCCACTTTCCTGGCTTAGAGGACAGATAGGTAATGCAAAACAGAAATTGTTTCAAATATGACAATTTAATTCAAAACAAAACATGTTTTTTATGATTTTCACAAATATGACTCATGGTCTCAAATCACATTTTATAGTTTGATAGGAAAGCCCACCTGAGACTTTGGTCTAAAGATTAACCTCAAAAGCATGGAATCTTTTTACTCATATTACCCGCAATTCCATCATCACATCGAGTCTTGCAATAAGTGTTGATTCGAAAATAAAAATGAGGTTCAATCTCTTATAAAAAGTTCAAGAGCTAAATGATTGTTAGACGCGTTATATGAAATTTAAGACTTCATCCGAGCTTCTACTTGAATATTCTAATGCACACGACAAGGTAGACTAAAAACTAAGAAAGAATTCAGCTATGTTGCCACAAAAACTTTCTTTTAGACTTAAATTGTTTCTTGATGAGTAAGTTTGTACAAATTAAGCAAGGTTGAATAATAATATGTATTCATATATAGAAAGGATAAACTAAAAGTATATATTCCATGTGTAGTTTCATGTGTCTAATTTAAGGGGGGGGGGGGGGAAATAGCACTTAAGAAAAGATCTTCGAGCATCAAGTTATGTTTGTAAGTATAGGGTGACAGAGAATGGCGAAAAATCAATATTTCAAATCATTTCCTATTAACCTCAACTTACTACACGATCAAAATCTAACATATTTTGCATACCAAAATTTGACCCATAACAAGCAATCTTGTGCTCGTGAATCCCTTGGAGTCAAGTAAATTTTCGAGTAGTCGCTTGATCTAAAGAGAGATTCTTAATCATAGTATCCAATTTATGAGTTATAAACTTCCGGTATAAAATAAAAATAATTACAAATAAATGAACTCTCATAAGCTTGCTGCACTACCATTAGAGTAGAAGAACTTTATACTATAGAGGATTAGTAGTACTACTTTAGTTACTTAGAAGTAGGGGTGTTCGCGGTCCGGTTCGGCCGGTTTCGGAGGAAAATGTCGGCCAAACCAATAGGTACGGTTTGAGATTTTTTCAAACCAAACCGGCCGAATAATTTAACTAAACCAAACCGGCCAAACCGTATAAAAACGGTTCGGTCTGGCCGGTTTTACGGTTTGAAATGAAACATATTCTAAATTTCAATAATGCACTATAAGTCTATAATATATACTTCAAAATAAAAAATACACTTCATTTTAATAATTTGAACCACAATGACACAACATACTAATAATATGAAGTTTTAAAACACAAAATAAAAAATAAAAAATGTCCATAGTCCACATCTATAACCACAAGTATAGCATGAATAAATTATATATATTATATATTTATATGATTATATGAGCTGTAAAAGTATGCACATACATAAGCTCTCAAAGTTCAAAGAAATATTCGCATGTATTTGCTAATTAATTAATTAATTATAAATGAGTTTCCTACCAGATTATCAATCAGTTTACAACATTTTGTAGAAACTAATATCGCAATTAAAGCTTGGACCAACCAAGCTTGACTTTCGAGAGAAAAATCTGAAAAAACAAGTTAAACTTTGATATAAAAAAAAACATACATCTGAATGTGGTAGGGGAGGATCAAACCCAGGTTGATGGAAAAGGCAACATGCTCGCAGACCAACTCAACTATTGACATATACCTGTAAAATGTTTGAATGAATATATACATATATGTATCCGGCCGGTCCGGCTGAAACGGCTAGTTTGGCACACCAAACTGGAACCGGACCGATTTTGTCCGGTTTCAAAATTTTCGAACTGCCGGGTTTAAAATCATAATTTAAACCGGCTAAACCGGCTAAATAAATACGGTTTGGCCGGTTTCGGCCAAACCGCGAACACCCCTACTTAGAAGGGTAATTAAAATCAAAACTTAATAAAATGCTAAGAGTTTCCTACTCAAGACTAGAATGAGAAGTGACATTAACCATATCTACCCATGAGTAGAAATAAATATAAGAAACAAAAATAAGGAGGGGTCGGATAACAATTAAAAAAAGAAATTAACATTATAGAATGAAAGGTGAAACAGAACAATAATTTATTCTCGTTAGAAATCAAAATTCTACTTATCTCATGTTAACTATCATCTCTAACTTATATATATGAACAAAGAAAAAAACAATAAAAATTACGTGTTTAGCATGGGAGTTGAACCATGGACCTGAATTGTTTTGGAAGCCATATATTCCACCAGACTATAGTTCAATTTTTAACACTGCTCAAATTATCTTGACATTTCGCAACTGCTCAAAACTTTCTAACACCCATGAATCATCAGCTTCCTTCCCCTTTTTTTTCTTTATTTTCAGCGCTACCAAAGCTCCCAAAAATTCAAAACAGAACTTTCCAACAATGTATAACTATACTTAGGGGTGTCAATTTTTGATCCGATACGAATCCGCACGATAATAATGTATAAGGATTGAGACTTATTGGATATGGATCCTTATCGGATCGACATTATAAGGATACGAAAATTTCGGATCGGATTCGGATTGGATACGGATCGTATTGGATAATCCAATAAATGGATCGGATATGGATATCCAATAATAAATTAGTAAAAATTATTTATTTTTTAAATATTATAATTAATTAATTGATTTTGATATATTAGTTTAGATTTAGAGTTGTTTCAAAAATTCAAATCTCTTAGTTCTTTATTGTCCGTGTCCCATTTTTTTAATTCACCACCAAAAAATATATTAATTTATCTATTCATTATATTTTGTAATATTTATTTTCTTCTTCTATCAAAATTTAATAACTTTTTTTCTCAACTTCAAGTTTTCAATTAAGTTTTATCAACCAATTAACTTGCTGGTGAGATCTTAAATTTAAATGTTGATGAAAGTATTGTAGATTCGTCTGAATATTCATTCATTGTTTCAACTCTTGCAATTTCACCATGATAGATGAAATGTATTTATGGATTATAATTTATTTTATTTGTTATAAATTTTAAAGTTTTAATTAATGTTTCTCTCTATCAAAATTGTAAGTGGAGTATTGACGACTAAGGTGAATGATTGATCAGTATTTTGAAATGAGTAAGTTTGATAACTAGTATTTGAATTTAAGATTTATCTATGTATTTTGGGATATTTGATAGAGGATTTTAGTTTTAAATGAAGTTGCAGTTTTATTTATTTATCCAACACAAGATTTGAGCAATTAAATATAAATATTTTGTATTATCTTATCAAATTTTTATTTGATTATAATTAGATTTATTGAAATAGATTCTTAATGAATTAATTCGATTAGGATTATTATCGGATCGGATCCATAACGGATCAATCGAATTGGATACTTATCGGATCCTTACCGGATACGGATCGGATTCGTGCGGGTACAGATTTTAGCTTAACGGATCTGATACGAATTTTGATTTTTCTTAATGATCGGATACGGATTTGACCTTAATGGATCGAATCGATAACGAGTTGACATGATAAGGATCCGATCCGCACGAATTGCCACCCCTAACTATACTTAACATAGAAAAAATTTCCTGAAATCCTTCACTAAGAGCACCAAATTAACCATCTCTACAACCATAAGCACCATAAACATATATCAAATTATAAGGATTTCGTAAATCATCAAAACAAATTAGAGCCATTAACAGGAATTGAACCCACTATCCTGTTTTTTTTTAAAAAAAAGAAATACATATTCAGACCCATGTACCCTAAATGAATGTACATCCTAAAATTAAACATATTGTTATTCAAACTCTTTCATCAAAAATCTCTCCAACCATCGACATGTTCTTCTTTTTACTTCTAACCCTATTGATGGTGATTTCAAAATAACCAGAGTTAAAGGAATAATAGAGGGTAATTACCTTGTGTGAAGAAAAGTGGACTACCTCAAATCTCCTTTGTCTGAAGTTGGCAAGAACACAATGTGAGTTTCATCACTCCTAAGTGTTGGGAATTTATTCCTAAATCTCTCTTAGGATCATATTGTAAAAGGTTTTGTTGGATCAAACCTTACTAGTTGGTCAATCAATTGCTGAATTCTAGTATAGTCTAGCAACTCTTGTAATGTCCTGTATAGGCTAAGTATTGAGTTGTAATAGATTAGATTGCTAGAAGTATTCCTAGCAAATGAAGAAGATTGCTAAAGGAGTTAGCAGTCAAGTGCGAAGAAGGAGATTGCTAAGGCATTAGCAATCGTATGTCAAGGAAGAGACTGCTAGAAGGCTTTACTCAGCAATCGGAAGCAAAGCGATAGCAGAATGCTGAAGGAATCAGCATCCTCTAGCATTCAAAGGAGACTGCTAAGCAATAGCAATCAGCAGAAGACGAAAGTGGTATAGATACATCTGCTGAAGGAGTCAGCAGATCGAAGGATCAGATTGCTAAGAAAGACCTAGCAATCAAAAGGCCTAGCAGAGTACTCCTAGCATTACCGATAAAATGACTAGCAAGGAGATACTTAGCAGAGACTTCCGAAAGACACACGTTCTGACAGAAAGTACAACCAAGGACGAAAGCTTTCCCGAAGTAGGTCGGAAAGTACTGACACTTCATTGAAGAGATTCATTGACTTAGCTCAAGAATCTTTAATCATTGGGATGACTTCCAATCTTGGAAGCATCCAGCACTCAAATCTCTGAAAAGAGATTGACTCGGACGCGCATAAGCCGAAATCAAAGGAATGTTCGGAAGGAACCCTAAAACTTTCAAAAGCGGTAAAGGCGAGTTTTACGAAGGTGTGCCCTTGATTCAGCCGGAGCTACGCCTGAAAAGAAGTAGAATAACGGAGGATAGCTGTGCAGGAGCTAGTTCGAAAGTTCACCACCTGTTGCATGTGTTGGCGAAACCTTGTATTCTGATATCTTTTTAGTAGAATTCTTAGCATTTCGGCTAAGTAATGGACGTAGATCTATTGGATCGAACCACTATAAACTTTATGTCATTTACTGTTTTATTGTTTCCTGTTTAGATTTGAAACCTAGCAACATGAAGTTGCTAGTGTATATCTTGAAACAATGTAACACATACTTGGACATAAAGCTAAACATTTAGAGAAGATTAAGTGCAAGATAAGATTTATGAACTTCCGCTGCATTTCGTGTTTCTGTTTAAGCGCGACAACTCTGGTAAATCGGGACCAACAAATGGTATCAGAGCGAAGGTCATACCAGACTCTCCGTTTCTGAGTCGCTTTTGACCAGATCTACCTTTTCCTTGCGCTTCAATGTTGCTTTCTATTTACCTCGGGTTTAAAGGTTGCCAAGATGAACCATACCTTGCCCAAGTATACCAAGGAGAAGTTTAACTCATGGCAGAAGATGACCATCATACAACTTCAAAGCATTCATCCGGAGGTGGCGGATGTTCTTGAGAAAGGTCCAATTAAAATTATGAAAGCTAACGCTTTTATAAGACAGGTTGTTGAAGGACAACCACCACCACCTCAAATGATCCCAAAGCAATTCGAGGAGTATACGATAGAGGATAAGAAGCGAGCTCAGCTGGAGCACCTAGCAAAGAAGCTTATTCTTGATTCCTTGCCTCCGTTGATGGCAGATAAAGCCTTGGACTTTGACACAGCCAAGCAGATGTGGGATTATGCCTATGAATCCTTCCAGGATACCGATCAAATGAAGCGCAACAAGCTCCAGGTAGCTATTGACAAATATGAATCATTCTCTATGCATGCAAGTGAATCGATTCAAGCTATGGAGGAAAGGTCCAACACTATCGTTGGAGAGCTTCACAACCTGGGAAAGACATATGACAATTGGGAGATGAACAACAAGATTATTTCTAAATTCTTCCCAAGAGAAGACCGGTTCGTGAAGATGACAAGATTGAGCGAAAAGGACCTCAGCAACATGTCAACGTCCGAGGTATTTTCTCAACTTAAAACTCACGAGTTTATAATCCAACAGTCAAAGAAGAATGAAGCAGTCGTGGCACAAGCCCAATCGACACCCGCTGCTAACTCTGAAGACATAGCATTCTTCGCTAAAAGAGATCCCAGCAAATGGAAGCTCAAGAAGCCTTTCCGTGGTGAGAGATCTGCTCCAGCATCGCCAGCAAAGGAGGTTGTTTCAACCTCAGGTTCTCAACCTGTTGATGTAATGATCAGTGAGCTGGAAGAGCATATGAGAAAGCTTCAGAAGCTGATGCTGGAAGCTAAAGCCGAGAAAGAAGCCAATGAAACTAAGCTTTCTTCATCATGCACCCGCTCAGTAGAGCGAAAGCCTAGGACATGTTTTGAGTGTGATTCGCCAAATCATCTCAAGCATGAGTGTCCGAAAGTCAGCAAAGAGGAGAGAGAGCACCTGAAGCAAAGATTTGAGAGACGTGCTGTTAAATCCGTTACCAGGGCGTTGCTGATGAGGACAGAAGTACCGGACATCCCAGATATAGAAGGGGTGTATTACTATTCCTCCGAAGAAAATGATGAGGAAGCCATGCTCGTCCTAATGGCAAATATTTTTGAGGATGTTGATGCGGATGCTGAGCAACCTGCTGAATAGGCTCTAGCAGTCGAGGCTCAGGAGGTGATTTCTATGAGTATTACTTTTCCAGCTATCACGCATCAAATAGAGGAATCTACTTCCTTAGATTCCGAGGATGATTACCTTACTAAGCTATCTTTAGAGTTTTCAAAGATGTGTGAAATGAAAGATGCTATAGTAGGAGAGAACACTTCGCTACAATTAAAAGTTACATCTTTGACCAATGAAGTCGAAAGACTAAGGTCTGATAGCGATCAACTCTCCAAACTCAAAGATGATTTCTCCAAGCTTTCTGTAAACATTAAAAAACTTGAAAATGAGAATCACGCTTTGAAAAACAAGGCTAGTAAGGAATGCATTTGAGCTTATAGTACTAGGAAGGCAGTACTAAAAGCCATTGTGAGCCAACAAAGATCTCATACTGATAGATCTGGGTTAGGTCTTAGTTGAAGCTTCTAGCAAACCCTCTAAGAAGGGTGCCGATTTACTACGACAACTATAGGGCAATGTGCATAACAAAGAACCCAGTTCATGACTTGAGGACGAAGCATATCGATATCCAACATCACTTCATCAGAGATCATCAAGAGAAGAAGGATATCGACTTCCAATATATATGCACAGAAGAGCAGATTGCTGATATATTCACTAAACCACTAGCTGGGGCTAGATTTAAAGAATTATGCATCAAGTTAGGCCTTACGGAGATAGACGATACTATGGACGAATGAGTTGTTACTCTTTCTGGACTTCTGGATTTCCTGAAGAAAATGGAGAGAAACGTATCCTAGCTTACGTTTTTGTTGCTGAATTTTTGTTGTTAAACATTTGGTTGCTGAGCCCAAGCTCTCAGCATCTCATTCATTTGCTAAGCTATCGCAACAAGTGATTATGACGCTTGTTATAGGCCGAATGCTGAGTCCAAGCTCTCAGCAATTCGTCAGAATGTTGTGGATAAATATTCAGCAAGTGGGTCAGACGGTTGCTAGGAGATGTTTGTTGAGTCCAAGCTCTCAGCAGATAATATGAGAGTGCTGACATATTTGGATGGTAGAAGATCTGTTGCTAGCACGTGAATGCTGAGTTCAAGCTCTCAACAGTGTATTTGAGTGCTAAGGATTTCTATGCTAGCAGATTGCTAGGTCCAAGCTCCCAGCAGTCTCTGAAAGTCAAAGCGGGAATTTTTGAATTTGAATTTGATGGGACCCGACACGGTGCATTTAATGCGTGCAACTGGCTCGATGAACCAGGTGGCAACACATCAAAAGCACTCGAGCGTTTTGGGGACGTGGGTGACTATACGGAAGGTCGCGCTTACTCTGAGCCATTGATTGAGTCCAAAAAAGGCGTTTCCCAAGCCGTTGGATCTTGATTCAGAAGGTATAAACACTTAACCTCATTCATCGTTCAAACCTTTCCACACTTTGAACAAATTTGAATCCCTAGAACCCCAGAACTTTCCAAATACTCTCATATTCTTTTCTCAATATTCTCTCATATTCCTCTCAAAGATGTCTAACCATGAATCTTCCAAACCATATGAAAATATACCAACATTCTATTACAAACCCGCTGAAGGCATAAGGTTGGATAAAAGGCATGAACCCGAGTTCACAGATATCGCAACAAAAGATGATATTGATACCAAACTCCCCTACTCTCGTTTGGTCACTCTCACTCGAAATAAGGAACAATCTGGGCTTTCCGATGCTCAGAAACGCGCGGCGCAGGTATTAAAGGATAGGATCTTGTACACACCCCTCGCTTCTGTACAATTTACCAAATGGGTCATGGGTGCCCTAGTGCATGTGCAAGTGGTTCAATACTTATCTGCAGAGCCGAAGAGGTTTCATCCTCACATGGTCTCTGAATTTTACGAAAGGGCAGTTTTCAATGAATATAATTCATTTACAACTTCTGTATTTGGTACCATCATCACTGTAAATGCCGACGTCCTTGCAGCGACATTTGGGTTAAAGAATTCAGGTGACCGCGTCTCCACCTATAAATTGGTACAAATCGATGAAATGAAGGAGAGGTGGTATGACTGGAAGAAGCCAGAGGTACAGGACCCGACGCACCCATGGAAGGTAGACACCAGTTCAAGGAGGATTACAAGCTCCTTGCTGAGCTTGTGATCAAAATGTTTCAATGTGATGCCGGCTCGTACTCGGAGTTATCAGCCAAAAAGTATGTTGTGTTGATGGCTCTGGTGGATGGCATCAATGGCAACTGGGCCCAATTCTTTTTCGAGCGGTGGTTGGACCACGCCAAAAAGAATTTGAAGATGAAGCCAGGAGAAGGAACCTTCACGTCAAATGCCAATTTTGGACTGAAGATCAGCAAGTTCCTAAAGACTATTTTCACAGAAGAGGAACTAGATGAAGGCGAAGCTCTGCTATCAACCGATTATATTCCTCTATGGAAGAAGCAAGCTCCAGCTCAACCCACCCTAGCAGCAAAGACATCTACTGGTGAGATGGTGCTCAACCAGCCATTCCTCTAAATGCTGAGGAAGCTGCTGCTCTGAAAAAGAATGCTGAGACGGAGCAGTGCTTCCAGAACTTGGAAAAAATCAAAAAGCTCGACCATCTGCCCGATGATCAGATCAAGGAGATCATGGCCAAGAAATAAGCTAAACAGCAAGCACCGGTTCTTGGTGTGATGGCAGTCCCAATATCGAAGAGGAAGAGGTCTGATATTACCTCTCCAGAGAAGCCAAAGCGGCAGACAAGGTGGAGGCTTGTCCTGTCCTCTGAAAAGGAGAAAGCAGAGAAGGCGGCTGCTGAAGAAAAAATAGACAATACTTCATTATCTGAAAGATGCCTTGAGGAGCGTCTCAAAGGTATCAAAGAGACGAAG
Source organism: Plectranthus barbatus (assembly GCA_026898455.1). Taxonomy (NCBI): domain Eukaryota; kingdom Viridiplantae; phylum Streptophyta; class Magnoliopsida; order Lamiales; family Lamiaceae; genus Plectranthus; species Plectranthus barbatus. The sequence goes on along the minus strand of JAPKLW010000240.1, from coordinate 567,895 downwards.
AGGAAGAGGAAGGCAGAGAAGGCAGAAAAGGAGAAGAAAATCTTAAAGAAAACCATGGAGGAGATGAATTTCAAAGCACGAGATAGGAATTATGAGCTGTCCAAGCAGGCTGCGTATGACCGAGAAGCAAAGAAGGCCACCGATCGGATAGCAGCAAAGAAAGCTGCTCAGCTTCTAGCAGGTGCAGCTGAAGAAGCAAGATAGCAAGCCGTTGAAGCTGCCACAAAGGGGAAGGAGAAAGTGATTCCTGTTGCTAACACCCCCAACCCGTTGCTGCTGAGAAGATAGTGCCTAAAGAGGAAGCTCTATCTGACAAAGCATTTGATCAAATGTTGCACGCTGGAGCATTCAATGTGCAACAAGATCCGAAAGGAAAAGGAAGTATTCTGTTCTGAGATCCGAATGCTGAGCCAAGCAGTAGCAGTAGCTCTGACTCTGATGATGAGCCACACCGTGTTGAGGGTGTTGGCACTTCTGGTTCGGGTCCGCATGCCGAGCAAGACGCTAACAGTGTTGGAGGTACGAATGCAGAGAGACCAGCTGTTGAGCAAGGTGCTAGTAGCACTGGAGGTGCCGATGCTGAGGGTGATGCTCACATTTTTAATGTTGAGGAAGAGGAGCGCGCTGCTGTGGAAGGTGTTGGGATTCCACACGCGGAGCCAGAGCAGACTCTTGTAAACACTGAGCAGGATCCAGGCTTCCTGATTACCTGCTTCTCTGATTCTGACTCAGATGGTGAATCTGTTGATGTTTTCGATGCCAAGCTCTTGAGGAAGAGCACCACCGCATACAACGAGACTCTCCGAGTTCCATTCAAAGACTCCCAGGTCCAAGATTCAAACTCAGGAGAGTGGCCCAGATGTGTGCACCTGTCTATCTAGCTGAGGAGGTAAATTCCAATTTCTTCCCAATATTTGCGAAGATAGAAGATTTTGTTTCAGCAAAAGTTGAGAGAGACATTGCTCTAGTCTTCTACCATGAGATCGATGAGACTACTCCTGAAGGGAAGCAGTTGGCTGCTCAGTTTAGGAGATGGAAGAAATTTGACTACATGATGCACCAGCTTAGTCTCGAGGAGAAAGCGCTGGTGCTCACATTCAAGGGCATCAATTTTTGGAGGACGGAGGAAGCATGGGCAAATGATTGGATTGACCAGGTGGTTGGATCCAAGCAATTTACCGACAAGGAAGTGGTTGCTCGTTCGCAAGCAATTAAGGCTCACAAGCTGATCTCCAAGTCGCAGACCTTGCCTAAATTAACCTTTGCCCCAGATGGATTCTCCGATGCTAGAATCGAGCTATCAAAGCACCAGGCACGAGCAGACGCTGAGTACAGGCGACGACAAGTAGAATATGAGAAACTTAAGATGGAAAGGTTGTTGGCCAGGATGGCTGCTGAAGCATCTGAGCAAAAAGCCGCAGAGCTGGATGATAGAGATCGCAGGATTGTCTCATTTCTGGAAGTTAATATTCTTGATACAATACAAGAAGAGACAGAAAGAGTTGCTGCGTCAGCTCAGATCTTGGAGGGAGCACAGAGGATAATAAATGAGGAAGTCCTATACTCCGCTGCTCAACGTGAAATTGATCAAGCCAAGAAGACGGCTGAGGCTCAAGCAGAGGCCTGGATGCTAGAAGAAGAGGAGAGGCTAGAAGAGGAGGTCGAGTACTTGCAAGCACTTGCCGATGAAGCAGAGGTTACTAAACTCGCTGAGGCAGAAGCAAAGGCCTTGAGGTTAGCACAACGTGTTCAAGTCATAGGAGCATCCCAGCGCTTATTCGAAGAAGAAGCTATCTATCTGGATGCTCAGGGTGCAACAGATGTTGTGATGGAGGAGGTTTCCACTGCTAGAAGTCGAGAACTAGTAATGACCACAACTTCATCATTCCTTACTACTCCGGTGAGTTCTCACGACTTCCCATCTTTCCTGAACTCTGTGGTCTAATTTGCCGTACAAACTGCTGTATTAACCATGACTGAGAGAATGGCAGTGGAAGCTACGGATATAAGGAGAGAGATAGACGAGGTCCGATCTGGAGTTTCAGAAGTCAGAACCGAGGTTGCTGAGGTGAAAACCGATGTTGCTGAGGTAAAAACCAATATGGACGTATTTAAGGAGGACGTAGCAAAGCACCAGCAGCAGATAACGCAAACTGTTTAATCCTTCTCGTCCACCTTTTTGGATGCAATCAAAGATGGGGAAGAAAGGAGACTTGCTGAAGCCAAGCAGAGGAAGAAGGAAGAAGAACCTCTGGCTGCTGCTAAGGAGCAGAAGAGAAGAGCTCTTGAGGAGTTAAAGAGTAAGAAAATGGAGCTAAAGGTCAACATGCTAGAAATGGAGAACGAGAAGATTGCTAAGACGCTTGAGATGGAGGCTGCCGAACGTGAAGCTAGCAAGGAGTATCTGGAGAAGTTCATGCAGATGGCCATTGGCAAATTTGATGAACTGACAAATCAAGGAAGCCTGCTCCTGATTCCTAATCCTAGTTTCTTATCTTAGCATATCTTCTCTAGAATTCTTTTTGATCCGATCATTTTCATTGTACTTGTAATGAACAAATCACATGAATGAAAATGAATCAAATTTAGACAATCTCTCATTGTCCATTTATGAGTTTTTGCTGCGTGTCTAAGTTGATATTCACCTTGAGTACATTCAGCGAATTTATATTTGAATAATTGTCTTGTGATTGGTTAAGTAAAATGTTTGCTGATTAGTTAAGTGCTAGATTCTAGCACATTGCTAAGTAGCATTTTTTACTTGAGTTTTAATCGAGAAATATTCCCAACATTTATTGAGGGGGAATCTTATTAAAACCAATCCTGCTAGAACTAAGATGGATAAACTCTGAGAGACTGCTAGTTTAGCATAGCTCTATACTTGTACTTAGAAAAATTCTTGTAAACTCAGATATTCTTCCTCTTAGATTTAGCAAGTGATAGTAAGCTTTGATCGCACCAAAAAGGGGGAAATTGTTGGGAATTTATTCCTAAATCTCTCTTAGGATCATATTGTAAAAGGTTTTGTTGGATCAAACCTTAGTAGTTGGTCGATCAATTGCTGAATTCTAGTATAGTCTAGCAACTCTTGTAATGTCCTGTATAAGATAAGTATTGAGTTGTAATGGATTCGATTGCTAGAAGTATTCCTAGCAGATGAAGAAGATTGCTAAAGGAGTTAGCAATCAAGTACGTAGAAGGAGATTGCTAAGGCATTAGCAATCATACGTCAAGGAAGAGACTGCTAGAGGGCTTTACTCAGCAGTCGGAAGCAAAGCGATAGCAGAATGCTGAAGGAATCAGCATTCGCTAGCATTCAAAGCAGACTGCTAAGCAATAGCAATCAGCAGAAGTCTAAAGTGGTATAGATACAGCTGCTGAAGGAGTCAGCAGATCGAAGGATCAGATTGCTAAGAAGAACCTAAAAATCAAAAGGCCTAGCAGAGTACTCCTAGCATTTTTGATAAAATGCCTAGCAAGGAGATACTCAGCAGAGACTTACGAAAGACACCCGTTCTGATAGAAAGTACAACCAAGGACGAAAGCTTTCCCAAAGTAGGTCGGAAAGTACTGTACGACGCCGGAAAGGTGGAAAAAGCAAGTAACCTCTCTTGGACATAGGACCGTTGTGTCTAACGGGTCTGGAGATTCAAAGTTTGAATCTCCATGTATAAAAGCGAAGTCTAACAGAGAGAGAAAGAGAACTGCTCATTCAATACGACGAACTAATACTCGATCAAGAGATTCCCAAGACAAAAGCAAAAAGCAAAGAGAGCAGTCAGTTCAAAGCCAACATTCAAAAAGCATTCAAAGCTTTCAACCACCAAAGTGTCCCCATTGAATATCTAACACTTCATGGAAGAGATTCCTTGACTTAGCTCAAGAATCTTCAATCATTGGGATACCTTCCAATCTTGGAAGCATCCAGCAGTCAAATCTCTGAAAAGAGATTGACTCGGACGGGCATGAGCTGAAATCAAAGGAAAGTTCGTAAGGAACCCTAAAACTTCCAAAAGCGGTAAAGGCGAATTTTACGAAGGTGTGCCCTTGACTCAGCCGGAGTATAGCTGTGCAGGAGCTGGTAAGTTCACCACCTTTTGCATGTGTTGGCGAATCCTTGTATTTTGATATCTTTTTAGTAGAATTCTTAGCATTTCAGCTAATGAGTGGACATAGATCTATTGGATCGAACCACTATAAACTCTGTGTCATTTACTGTTTTATTGTTTCCTGTTTAGATTTGAAACCTAGCAACATCAAGTTGCTAGTGTATATCTTGAAACAATCTAACACATACTTGGACATAAAGCTAAACATTTAGAGAAGATTAAGTGCAAGATAAGATTTCAGAACTTTCGCTGCGTTTCGTGTTTCTGTTTAAGCACGACAACTCTGGTAAATCGGGACCAACACTAAGCTATCTGCCTCTACCATTTTCTTTCGAAGAAGAAACTAAAAATAAATTAACTCTCTCACCTTTGTACTCTAAAGGGTTGGTGGGAATTGTGGTGGATTTGTTTGCCAACAAAATGAACTCAAGAAAAAAAAGATGTTATAAAATTAATAATATTTATTATTATTAAAGAAAAGTAGGCATTCAATTTGATGATCTCTATCTCACGTTTCTGGCATTGAACAATAGGTTTGTGGTTTCTCTAATTAGTAGTAAAAGGAAAAAGAAAATGTATACTTCTAAAAATAATCTGAACATATTCATCCCCCAAAATTATTTGATAAACTACATTCTTGATGTAATACAATATTACCAACATCTAAACTACGTGGGCGATGTTAAAGAACTAAGGTCGAACTAATTAACTTTAGTTACTTAAATAATTATTCCAAACTCTTAACAAATTACTATTTTTGCCAACTCTTTGTCTCATAATTTATTCCTTGTTAGAAATTAATCCACTGTTCAAGTTCTTGCTATAAACTTTCGAAAAGTATAGCTATTTGTAGTGTATGAGTTTCACATCTCTCATTTATTTTTTTTTACATAATTATATTGAGTTTCTGAAAATAACTCCTTATTACATCTTAATTTTTTTTAATATCCAAGAAAACAAGTGTATTACATTCTTCCCACCATAAAAAAGATTTTGTCCTGAACTTTGCTAATTACTCATGTTTTTTTCTTCCATCTTATTCTCAACCTCCCATGTAGCTTTTTCTTGTCCTTCATTTCTACTTAGAGCTTTCACTAGAGATATAGATATATTTCTTACCTCCTTGACTTTCGATTTAAAATCACTTCTGATTTTTCTTCATAGCTCAATTCTGGGCTAAGAGCAATCTCTTTCTGGTGGGTTACATGTTTGAGATAACACAATTTTGTATTTGAGATAGATGTATGGCATTGCGTAAATTTTCAAGACTTGGCGGTAGACTAGTCAATATGCTACTGGAGCTATTCTTTTTGGGATCTTATAGGGTCCATAAATCTTGGTCGCGACTTATCCTTCACAAAAAAAAAAAAAAAAATTTGTCCTCCACACCACATCTTGCTAGCTTTGTATGTCGCATATATGCATATAACTTATGTTTACTGTGGACTTCTTTTATTCTCTCATGTGCGCTATGAACTATCTCAATCATCTCACCTATAATATTAGGCCCAAGTATTCATCTCTCGTCTACTTCATCCCAGTAGAGTGGAGATCTACACTTCTTCCTGTATAAAGCCTCATATGGCGGCATTCCGATGGTTGCAACATAGCTATTGATATAAGCAGATTCAATCCTAGGCAATACACTTTCCCATCTTCCAACTCGATCTAAAATGACTACTCTACATATCCTCAAGAGTTTGTATCATTGTCTCATACTGTCCATCCAGTTGAATGTGAAAATCAATATTGAAATTGTACTAAGTGCCAAGTTCCCTCTATAAGCTGTTTCAAAATTTGGATGTGAACTTTGAATCAAAGATTATGATCATGGTCACATGAGTAACCATATAATCTCTTGGGCATACATGTGCGCTAGCTTGTAAGATCCATAGCTATCCGTGTTAGCTCAAAGTGAGCACATTTTATCTTTAGATCCACTATCACCTATATGGAAGTATTACTGTGTATAGATCATGGTAGACCTATTACAAGGTCCATTACAATATGCTCCCATTTCCACTCAAGGATTTCCAATGACTGCAACTTTCCATATGGTTGTTGATGCAATTTTTTTTCACTTGTTGACATACCAGACAATGTTTAACAAAAGAGATTATATCATTTTCCATACAACCCCACCAAAAATTTTCCTTTGAACAAGGTGGGCGTTATAGGACACATCATGTGCTACCATCATAATTAATTTCCTTAATTACTCAACTCGAGGTGCACATATCCTTCCTTCATACTGGATGGTGTTGTCTGTTGGAATTGGACGAACAAGAATCAACAAGATTCGATGTTGAGAGATTTTTTTTTTACAACAATGACTTTGGCTTGTGGAGAATTAAGATAAAGGCAGTGTCAACTCAATAAGGGTTGGTTGTTGCTTTGAAGGAGAAGATTGATTTTTCTTTCATGACAAAATATAAGATTCACACGTATTAAAAAAATAGAGATTGAGAAAAAGGCGCATAGTGCCATCATTCCTTATCCGTCGGATAAAATCTTAAGGGAGTATTAAGGGTAACAACTGCATCAGGGGAGTGGATGAAGTTGGAATGCCTGACATTCTTTATAAAATCGATTTTACATGAAACAAAGACTGCATTATTGAAGATAAAGCACAGAAGAGCAAATTGAAGAGATCGAAAAATAGGGCAATTTACACTACCGGCCAAGGAGCTACAAAAATTGAGTAGTGAGAAGCAAGATTCATATGCTTAAAGTCTGAACATGAAGTGTTTTAGATTGGAGATAAAAACAAGAAAGAATCCTCTGAAGTCAATAAGCATTGGCAGAAGAATAAAAGAAGTGAGCATCAAGTAAATGAAAAAATAAAGTGATTCCATTGCAAGAAATCAGGTCACTTGATAAAAGATTGCTACATTCTGAAGAATAAGCAAAATTCTTGGAAGACTAAACAATATACTTGGAAGAATAAACAAGATTTTTGGAAGAATAAACAAATTTGGAAGAACATAGATCAAAGTTCTACAGACTGTGCAGAAGAATGTGAGAATGTGAGAATGCTGAAATGCTAAACGTGATAGATGGATACATGGAAGACTCTTGGATCATGTACTCATAATTCTACTTTAAAAAATGTCCCCATAAATAATGGTTTAGTAATCTCACTCATCAAGATGGCGGCTCAGTTTTATTGGGAGATAACAAGGTATGCAAAGTTAAAACACATTGAAAATATAACACTAAAACTATATGATAGTTCTATGTGAAGGCAGATACATTCCGCAGTTGAAAAGAAATTTAATCTCTCTTAGTATGTTAGAATAAAAAAAATATACGATTTCAAATTAAAAGCAAGCATCATGTACGTTTCAAAAATTCTAAAATATTTATGAAGAGTGATAGGAAACAAAAGTTATATTACTTGGTGGTTGAACCAGTAATTGAATCCATAGCTATGGTGGGTGATGTGAATGATAATATATGGCACAAGAGGTTGGCCATATTAGTCAAACAAGGTTGAATATGCTTATAAGGCAAGAAGTTCCGAAGAATACAAATGCATCTATGCTTGATGTGTGCGAACAATTGATAAGAGTACAAGAAATTCTTATCGCAATGACAAGCATGTTTATAAGGCACCCCAAGACTTTGCATATTCAGATTTATGGGGCCTTATAAGACTGAAACACTTGGGGGGGGGGGACGATATTTTATATCCATAATAGACAATTATTCGAGGAAGTTGTGGATATATATTTTGAAGAACTAGTCTGAATCATTTGAAAGGTTCAAAAAGTGGTGCAAGGAAGTACATGTTGAAAGAAAAAAAAAAACCATTAGACTGAAGCGTTTAAGGGCAGTTAATGGTCTGAAGTTCATATCAATGGAGTTCCAGACTTTTTGTAAGAATAAAGGCATCACTAAAAGAAAAAAGGTAATAGACTACGTGATATAGACAACGCGAATATTCATTTGTGTTGTCTATATCATAATAGACAACGCAAAAGCATAACTACGTAGTCTAATATTGGGGGCGCTAATAGACAATGCGGCCTTTCGCGTCGTCTATATGGCTGTAGACGACGCGAGAGATACGCGTCGTCTATATTCATATAAACGACGCGGAGTAGTGTGTCGCCTATAATTTGTGCCTTGCCAATAGATGACGCGAAACATCCGCGTCGTCTATATCCATATAGACGACGTGGATGTCTCGCGTCGTGTATGTTTTGTGCCTCACCAATAGACTACGCGGGCAAATGCGTCGTCTATATGGATATAGATGACGCGGATGTTTTGCGTCGTCTATATACATATAGATGATGTGGTTACCCGCGTCGTCTCTGTTAATGAATAAAATAGAAACAAACCCTCGACATAATTCAATTCGTCTTTGCCTCTCTGCAGCCGTTTCCCTTTTCTCCCTCTTCGCCTGCCCCTGCCGTCGAGCCCATCGTGTCATCGAACTGCCCCTACCGCCAAGCCTGTCGTTCCGTCAAACTACCCCTGCACGAGTCGTCTGCCTCCTTCGATTGCGCCCTGCCGCCGTCCGTGCTCTCTCTTCCTCGAAATCGATCGGTCAATTGTTCAATTATTGTCGCCGATTCTCAACTACCGATCAATTCTTCTGATTCCTAGGTACTTACTAGGATTATTTTATGATTCTGCTCTTTTGAAAGTTATGAGTAGTTTATTTATGATTCTTCTCATTTAGGTTTTTATTTTGGAACAATTTTTTTTTTCAGAAGTAAGAACAGTTTGATATAACCTAATAGTGCTCTCACCACCTCCATCGCCTACCGCCCTGCTATCCCGGATTCCAGCTACCTCTATCCTTCATCACCTCCACCGCCTACCGCCCTGTGTCATTATCCCTTTGTTTTCCCTTTCTCTCCCTCTCTGAATACCGCCCTGCCGTGTCTCTTCCCCTACTTCATGTTTTATGCTTATTTGTCTTTCCAGGTGCTTTACTAAGTCCAGTAGAAATTAAAATGTCTGATTCTCCCGTTCCAAGATAAAATTTCCAGAGGTAAAAGGTTCTTTTTTAACCATTGCAGATTACTCTTATATTATACTTATCTTGCATTATTGGTCTGCTGCTCTGATATTAGACATAATTGTGTGTATATATCTATGACAAAATAGGCAAATAATTGAGAGGATTTGAATCTGATAGTAGTAGAAGAGAAGGGCAAAGTCGAAAAGGAGGGCAAGGTTTGTATATATGTTCCTTCACCTTTCTTTGCACTTGTTCAGGCTGCATCACAGCATGGCTCTAAAAGTAATTAGTTTTGAGTCGTAAGCTATTTTTTTTCTCTTTGATAGTTTGGAGGTTGTAGAGAATAATCTAAAAACTAGATTACTTTGTATAGTTATAGTTAGTTTTAACACTACATTATTTCAAAACATATGTAATTTTGAGAATTAATTTAATTGTGAGAATTATTAAATTGTCATTTTCTATTGTTTTTTTATCGTTTTTGCATTATATAAATTATTTTATATCATTTTTTACAGGATTTTCGAAATTAAACAAAAAACTAGAAAAAAAACCGTAATAGATGACGCAGTTGTCCGTGTTGTCTATATGTTAATAGACAATGCAGAAATTCGCGTCGTCTATTTGACAATAGACGATGCAGTTGTCCGCGTTTTCTATATGTTAATAGACAACGCGAACATCCACGTCGTCCATTGACATATAGACGACGCGGACATCCGCATAGTCTATTGTCAAATAGACGACACGAATTTCTGCGTTGTCTATTAGCGTCCAGCAATAGACTACACTTAAATAGATAACGTAGAAATTTTCAATAGACTACGCGATTTTCACGTTGTCTATTAGCTTTTTTGTTGTAGTGCATGAATAGACAAGGAACTGTACTTTGTAACACGTAGCAAAATGGCATAACTTAAAGGATGAACCATACCATTCTTGGGAGGGTAAGAAGTATGTTTCTTGACAATGGTTTTACTAAAAGATTTTGGGTAGAAAACTATTACAAATGCCTATCTAATTAATAAGTGGCCTTCATCTTCAATTGAATTTAAGACTCCTGAAGAAAAATGGTATGGAAGTATCAGCAATTACTCTTATTTAAGAGTATTTGATTGTACAACATATGCTCATGTCAAACAAGACAATCTGAAAGCAAGATCCATTAATGTGCAATGTTGGGCTATCCAACTGTGGTGTATTGAAGATGTATAAAATAAAATCATCATTGCAGGGATGTGGATTTTAATGAAAGTGAAATGCCTCTCAGATCGAGCTCAGAGTGTCAAAATAAAGTGGATATTTCACAACCTGTTAATACAAGGTCTAAGGTGGAGCTCCCTGAAGCAAAGAAATTAAGCTTGGAAGTTGAACAAGAGAACAATGATGAGCAGGAAACACACTCAAAAATTTAGAATTTTGAACAAATGAGTCTAAAAACCTAAAGAGTTATCAATCAACTTAGAGACAGAATTAGAAAGAAAAAAATAATCACCATCTAATTCATCCGAGCTGGTATGACATCTTATGCTCTTAATATTGCAGAAGAAATCGAGTATGATGAACCAGCAACATATTTTGAGGCAATAGATAGGAAAGAAAAGAAGAAATGGGTGGAGGCTATGAAGGAAGAGATTGACCTCTTGAAAAGAATTAGACTTGGATCTTTGTTCATAGACAAAACCTGAAAAATTCATGAGCTATAAATGAATATACAAGAAGATGATTGAGGTAACAAATAGGGGAAGAATAGATACAAATCCAGATTAGATGGCTTGAGGTTTCACACAAAGAGAAGGGATAGATTTTAATGAAGTCTTCTCACCTGTTGTAAAGCATCACTCCATCTAAATTTTGCTTGCTTGTTTTAATAGCTCAACAAGATCTCGAACTACATCAACTAGAAGTAAGGACCGCTTTCCTTTAAAATGAATTAGAAGAAACAATATATATGACACAACCTAAAGGCTTCATTAAACACGGAATAAAGGAAAACTTCAATATGCTAAAAAAAATCGTTATGTGATTTGAAGCAAAGTCTAAGACAGTGGTATCAGAGGCTCAATGGTTACATAAAAAAAATTGAGTTCACATGATGAAAGTATGATGAACATGTATACATCAAATGGAGTGGGAAGATAAATGTTGCATATCTAATGTTATATGTAGATGATATGGTAATAGCCAGTCACAAGAAATCAGAGATTGATCTTTTGAAACAAGAACTGAAAACCAGCTTCGAGATGAAAGATTTAGGTGGTTCCAAAAGAATTTCACATATTGAAATCACAAGAGATAGAATCAAAGAAGAATGTTGTTACAGCGTGAGTACCTCGAGAAGATTTTGAGGAAATTTAATATGCACGAATCAAGAGAGGAATCTATTCCAATATCTCAAGAATTTAAGCTGACACATTACCAGAGACCAAAGATTGTTGAAGAAAGAAGGAAAATGAATAAAATCCCATGTGCAAATGTGGTGGGAAGTATCATGTACACTATGATTTGCACCAGGCCTAAAATAGCACATGCTATCAAGTGTTGTTAGCATAAAGATGGTAGATCTTTGAGATGTTCACTGTACATCTGTGTAATACTTACTGACATACAAAAAAAGAAGCATAAACCATGGTGTTTGTTTCATGAAGAATGGTGATACCATGTTTGATTAGCCTTTAATGGGGCACGTGGACTCGAAATTTGTAGCGAATATTAATAATAGATGGTTACAGTATGGGCATATCGATACTCTGTATGGATCAGCCATAAGTTGGAGGTCTTCTCTACAATCGGTGGTAGCACTCCCTACAACTGAGGCTGAATTCATGGCCATAACGAAAAAAAGAAAAAGAAAAAGAAAGGAATATGGTTGAGAGGCATACTTGGTGATTTTGGGATTAATCAAGGATTTGTTGAGATAAGTTGGGATAGTTAAAGTGCATTGTATTTGGTAAAACATCAAGTTTTCTACGAAATATCTAAGCATTTTGATATAAGGTATAATTTTATGAGGGATGTTGTAGATAAAAGAGTTGTAAATATGGTAAATATGTATGCATGACAATGCAGCTGATATGCTCCCAAAGGCTATTCCTGTATCTGAATTCAGATATTATTTAGAGTTGGTGGATCTATTTAAAAAGACGATTGTTCTTCTATTCAACTGCATTGTTGTTTTTAAGGTTTGCTCATTCTTCATGGCAGTGTCTAAAAATTAGGAACTAATCATTTTTGTCAATGCCATTTCATGTCATGTTCACGATCGTGGCAGTGCTACATCGCATCCACAAGTTCATAGAACTTCCAAAGACTCCATCATTAGAAGGAAAAGGAGAAAGAATATTATATTATTGCTCTTGAGATCAATTAATATATCCACGTGTCATTACACTTGGAACATCAGTTTGTCATACATCCTTATGCTTATTAAGTGAGTACGTGCTAGCGGATATCTCCCGTTAAGATTTTTTTTTTGACGAGATTTCCTCCACTCGATTCATATAGTAGATATATTATTCATAAATTCGAAGTATTAGATTCTTCTACGTTCTTGTGCGGAGAGCATAACCTTAAGATAAATATATATTCAACCAAAGGTATCATAACATAATATAATAATAATAAAAAACATGCTCAAATTAGATGTACATTATGCTTTATGCTTCAACAAACAAACAATCATGCTCATCAATATTTCAATGTCACATGTGTTCTTGGGGCATAGAAAGTTTAGTGTTATCAGACTTATCAACTACTCAACGTGGTATAGGTGATGAGGCTTCCAAACATAAAAAAAAAAAACAATTGTTAAAATAATTTCATTTTATTTTCTCAAAATTAATCACCTCATTCAGTTAGGCATCACAGGGTGGAGTGTTAAGCGATCGCCCCTTGGAGATCCAGCGATACAATGCTAGTCTCAAATAGAAAGAAAAATATTTTGATTAAGAGCAAATAACCTCGCTCTGATACCACTTTGTCACGACCCGAGAAATTCCCAAAGTCAGGGACGTGACATCGGGGATGATAATCGCCCGATGAACAATAATGGAGTAGAAAAGATGTAAATAATCACAATAAAGACTAGCATGAGAGATAGATGATCCTGTCTGAAAAGAAGGAGTTGTCCAAAGCATTCGAGTCTGGCTCGTTAAGCACGATACAAAACAGGATTTTCATAATTTACATTACAAGACAAAGTTGGGAATTGAAGGAGTTCAGAATATTTGAAGCAAAATAAGCATAGTCGGATTATATATATGAAAATACATAATCCCGGGCTCTTAAGAGTTCAAAAGTTATGTACAGCTTAGCACATCGTCAACCCTGTCTCCAGCTTAACCTGCATATTTAGAAATATATACAGGGCTGAGTACATTGTACCCAGTGGACACTTGTCAAATACATGTATACATTTAAAATTGCCATATCATGATTCAAGGATAACACATGAGTTTTATTTTTAAGAATCTCACCATCTTTATCAAACTCATTTTATTTTACAATACCGAGCTCGGTTTTATTTCCACATACAATATCTATTTTAATAGGCGTGACTAGGAAGCTGGCCTACTTCCATAATCACGGTGACCAGCCTATTTAGTGGGACCTTTCTCCCACCAAGTCAGACACCAAGTGCGCTAATCTTGGCTCTTATAGAATCATCGAGATCTGATCGTTCATAAACACCTTGTCATTTAAAGCTCAAGGCTCTGGCCGTATTCCCCGACTCAGATTTCACATATACTCTCTAGCCGCTTTCCTGGCTTAGAGGACATATAGGTAATGCAAAACAGAAATCATTTCAGCTATGAAAATTTAATTCAAAACAAAACATGTTTTTCATGATTTTCACAAATAGGACTCATGGTCCGAAATCACAATTTATAGTTTAATAGGAAAGCCCACCTGAGACTTTGGTCAAAAGATTTACGTCAAAAACTTGGAATCTTCGTACTCATATTTCCCGCAATTCCATCATCACATCAAGTCTTTCATTAAGTGTTGATTCGAAAATAAAACTGAGGTTCAATCTCTTATGAAAAGTTCAGGAACTAAATGATTGTTAGACGCGTTATATGAAATTTAAGACTACATTCGAGCTTCTACTTGAATACTCTAATGCACACGACAAGGTAGACTTGAAACTAAGAAAGAATTCAACTATGTTTCCATAAAAACTTGCTTTTGAACTTAAATTGTTTCTTGATGAGTAAGTTTGTACAAATTAACCAAGGTTGAATAATAATCTGCATTCATATACAAAAAGGATAAACCTAAAGTATAAATTCAATGGGTAGTTTCATGTGTCTAATTTAAGGGGGGAAAATAGCACTTAAGAAAAGATCTACGAGCATTAAATTATGTTTGTAAGCAAAGGGTGACAGAGAATGGCGAATAACCTATATTTCAAATCATTTCCAGTTAACCTCAACTTACTAACATATTTTGCATACCAAAATTTGACCCATAACAAGCAAACTTGTGCTCATCAATTCCTCGGAGTCAAGTAAACTTTCGAGTACTCACTTGATCTAAATAGAGATTCTTAATCACAGTATCCAATTTATGAGTTATAAACTTCTGGTATAAAATAAAAATAATTACTAATAAATGAACTCTCAGAAGCTTGTTGCACAACCTTCCGAGTATAAGAACTTTATACAACAGAGGATTAGTAGTACTAATTTAGTTACTTAGAAGGGTAACTAAAATGGAAACTTAATAAAATGCTAAGAGTTTCCAACTCAAGACTAGAATGAGAAGTGACATTAACTATATCTACCCTTAAATAGAAATAAATATAAGAAACAAAAATAAGGAGAGGTCTTGGAAAGAAACAATTCTACTTATCTCAAGTTAACAATCATCTCTAAGTTATATATATGAACAAAGAAAAAATAATAACAATAGAATTTACTTGTTGGGCAAGGGACTCGAACCAAGGACATAAATTGATTTGGAAGCTACATATTCCACGAGATTAAACTTCAATTTTTCTTCAATATCAAACTCAAATTATCTTGAAATTTCCCAACTGCTCAAAACTGAAACCAAAACTCCCGAACACCTATGAAACATCAGCTTCCTTCCCTTTTTTTTTTCTTTATTTTCTGCGCAACCAGAGCTCCCAAAAATTCAAAACAGAACTTTCCAATAATGTATAAATATACATAACATAGACAAAATTTCCTGAATTGCTTCACTAAGGAGCACCAAAGTAACCATGTCTACAACCATAAGCACCATAAACATATATCAAATTATAAGGATTCTGTAAACTATCAAAACAAATTAGAGCCATTAATTGAACCCACTATCCCGTTTATTTTTTTTAAAAAAAAATGCATATTCAGACCCATGTACCCTAAATGAATGAACATCCTAAAATTAAATATATTATTATTCAAACTCTTTCATCTAAAATCTCTCCAACCATCAACATGTTCTTCTTTTTACTTCTAACCTTATTGATGGCGATTTCAACACAACAAGAGTTAAAGGAATAATAGAGTGTAATTACCTTGTGTGAAGAAAAGTGGACTTCCTCTAATCTCCTTTGTATGAGGTTGGTTAGAACAGAATGTGAATTTCATCACTCCTAAGCTATCTGCCTCTACTGTTTTCTTTCAAAGAACAAACTAAAAATAAATTAACTTCCTCACCTTTGTACTCTAAAGGGTTGGTGGGAATTGTGGTGGATTTGTTTGCCAACAAAATGAACTCAAGGAAAAAAAATGAAGTTATAAAATTAATAATATTTATTATTATTAAAGAAAAGTAGGCATTCAATTTTTGATGATCTCTATCTCGCGTTTTTGGCATTGAACGACAGGTTTGTGGTTTCTCTAGTTAGTAGTAAAAGGAAAAAGAAAATATATACTTTCAAAAATAATCTGAACATATTTATCCCCCAAAATTATTTGATAAACTACATTCTTGGTGTAATACAATATTACCAACATCTAAACTACGTGGGCGATGTTAAATAACTAAGGTCTAACTTCTTAACTTTCGCTACTGAAATAATCATTCCAAACTCTTAACAAATTACTATTTTTGCCAACTTTTTGTCTCATAATTTATTCCTAGTTAGAAATTAATCCACTGTTCAAGTTCTTGCTATAAACTTTCGAAAAGTATAGCTATTTGTAGTGTATCAGTTTCACATCTCTAATTTATTTTTTTTACATAATTATATTGAGTTGCTTAAAATAACTTCTTATTACATATCAATTTTTTTTAATATCCAAGAAAACAGGGGTATTACGAAGAACCATCAAGGTGGATATGTATATTTAAAGGGAGGCCATTTGGTTAGACGAAGAATTTACACTCTACCAAACATACCTTCTTTATGCCACTCATTAATTCCTTTCACCTAACGATTTAATCATGTTGCTTAAGAAAAGAAGATGTCTGCCTTTACCATCTCTCCAAAGTTCCGACAAGATGGGTTCGAGCAATGAGACTTGGAAGTCTCAAAACTGAGAGAAAAGATTGTCATCTTCACCGAATACATTCCTAAGGAGATTCTCTTAATTCTCGGTTCACCGATGATAATGGTTTTTCTCATATTAGAACCAAAGGGAAAAAGGAGGTTCATCTCGTCACGCCATGACAGCTTCTTCATTGGTGATATGTAAGCTTCTCAAGTGGGTCTGAGGATAAATTTTCCTTAGTCACATGGTCTGGAAAACTCCTCTGGGTTCCCGTGGAACTGTGCATCCAAAGGAACCCCAGATCACATCTTCCTCACCTCTTCTTCTAGGATTTAAAAATTTGGCAATGGAGAAGAAGAAGAGATGGAAGAAAGGCTTGTAGATGGAGCAGATGTAACTTGAATGCATCTATTTGGCATCTGAAGCTAAAGAAGCATGCATCTAGGCATGCGAGCTTACAGGTGGTGCAGATGTTACCCATCCTACATCTGTATGGCACCTGAAGCTGATGAAAGAGTGCGAACAAGAGCACCAGTCTGAGTAGATGGTGAGATCTGCAAGACTCAGACTTCCTTTCCAACTATATGTTGGATTGTCCGTAGGAAATAAGAAGGTTGTTGCCGAAGAGATGTCTACATAGCTCGAGGAGCTAGAAGATGAACTTGCAAACGGACATCTCGCAGCCTAGGAGGTGTTGTTGCGCAAGTGGGGAGACTTGCAGCAACAAGATCAAGAAGAAGATACCGAAGACGGAGTGGATCCAGCAAAGGCGTTATTTGGAGCAGTTTTATGGTTAACCTTGATTATGGTAACATGTAGTTTACTGCTTTTCAAAGTGTAACTCTTGTAAATTAATGATATCAATAATATAACTCGCTTGTTTTGATGACAATACTCTATTGTCTCAAAATCATAATTGTCTTAGTATTTGCTAGTTCATTACAGTCCTAGTGTAAACAGCTTCCTATCTGACCTCTTTATGTTTTCCATGTTCAAATAAAAAATGAGGAAAATCAGAAGATAGGAAAGCCAAGAAAATTCTTCTTCAAGATCTAATTTTTTTTAGCGGAGTGCTTGATGATTGCTACATTTAAACATTCAGTAAAAGCTCTGCTATCTGCTGAGTCCAAGCTATCAGCAGATTCTTGTTAGTTGTTGAGTCCAAGCTCTCAGCTACTTTCTGTTGTCTGTTGAGCTCAAGCTATCAATGGATGCCCGAAGACTGCTGAGTTCAAGTTTTCAGCAGTTGATCAAAGATTGTTGAGTCCAAGCTCTCAGCTTTATGTCCTTGTTTGCTTAATATGAGCAGCAGATCAAATCAATAATGATTTCAAATATCTCGAAAGATGGGAGTATCCAATCAATGGAAGTAGGTGCTACGCTACATTAATTGGAGGAGTGACTACTGCACAAGGTGGCGACAAATGACTGATTGCCACATCATCCACGCGTGAGTTTTCATCATAGTGGGGATGAAATGTGAATCGTCTCTCAACCGTAGATATGTTCCAAATTAGAGAAAAGATACAACCGTTGATATGATCCTCAACAGAAGGTTTAGATCGCAGCCCAGAAAAGGACGCACACTGACTCGACTCGAACAGATATGGTGGAAATCCAACGCCTATGACTTGACCCTTAGAGAACCGTAGGCAAGAACGCGAACGAGCCCCTACGACTCAAGAAGCAACTCGGATCACAACGAGGGATATAGCGAAGATGCCACAAACGGCTGCGGAATTCCATTTGATAAATCAATTTTTGAATTATAGGGCTACTAGAATTGTTAGCTTTCAGAATAATTGAGGAGATAATCTCACAAATTGTATTAAAAACTGAAAACTGAATAAAATTGTCTAATACAAGGCCTATATATAGGCGACTCAAAACCCTAATCTAATAAGGAAAACAAATCTAAAAAGCCTATCAAATCTATTAAGATATACAACAAGTATATCTCAATATCTTTAACCAAAACAAGACTAGATACTAATATTAATTTTCGAAAATTACATATCAATTTTTGAAAATCAATGACTTAAACTAAAAATTCAAAACTTAATTTAATTAAAAAAAAACTAAACTTGAAAATTAATCTTCAATTAATTCTCTAATTTCAGCCCACCAGGATCTCCATCAACCGTCCATTTAACTTTATTCCTTTAACTCATATAAAGGACGTTGGTTTAGAAATTTCTAACCCTATTTTGCTCTTTACATTCCTGACTTATAATTTTTTTTCTTCAACTCTCCACTTTCTTCTCTAAGTTCAGGAACATTTCTAATGGCGGAATCATCCAACCGTTCAAGTCCCCTACCGAATCATTTGGAAGGCCTACTATTCCTGGAGAAATAAAACAATTTGAGCCTACCTTCAAAAGGCATTTTCAAGAAGGAGCAGATTGATGAATCGATCGGGCATGGGCAGATGGTTTCCATCGCTCATAGGAAGAAGAAGGGCGAACTCACCATTGAGCAGCGTAGGACGGCTCAAGTGTAGAAAGACAAGATCTTATATGAGCCTCTGTTCAGAAAGCACTTTGACACTTGTCTTATCGAGAAGCTAGAGCACGAAGGTCTGCTAAAATACATTATGGCGGAACCCATCAAGTTTCAGCCACGCCTGGTAGCAGAATTTTTTGCTAGGGTAGCGTCTTGAGCAGGAAGATTGTGGTGAGACCAGAAGTTTTATCTCAAAGATATGGTCTGAGATTCAACGGCCCAGATGTTGAGTCTTACAAGGTGGGAGATACTGAAGAAATAAAAAGGAGATGGCTTAAATAGAAGATGTCGACCTTTACCGAGGATTGGAAAGTGAATGCACCCCTGAAATATCTGGATATACGGATGAAAGACTTGGCCATGATGGTCATTAGGATGTTGGTCTTTAAAGTTTGATCACTCTCAGAATTAAGTGCAAAGAATTTCATCGTGATGATGGCAATTGAAGACCAAATTCGAGGAAATTGGGCGTAGTTCATCTTCACCAAATGGCTAGCACACGCGCACAAGAACATCAACATAAAGACAACTCACTTGTTCACTCAGGACGTGAGTTTTGGTCTTAAGATAAGCCATTTTTTTGAAAGATACGTACCCAAGGAAAAGTGTTGCAGAGGAGAAGATTTGATATATAGGGATTACATGCTACCCACCAAGAAGCAACAACCACCGAGGGACATGTCTCGTCCTCAATTCCTAAAGGGCAAAAGCAATGTCGACCCAAATGATCCAGTTTCCGATGAAGAAGATTCTTACTCAGGGGATATGGGTCTGCAGACCGCGATCCCTTTGACTGTTGAGGAAATATTAGCAGAGAAGAAACAATCCAAGCAGGATGACCTATTCAAGGAGATGGAAAGCTTGTTGGAGATCACTAAGTTGGATCCCACCTTGAAGCCCGTTGTGAAGAAGAAACGAAAGTAGATGACTCCTTAGCAGAGAAAAAGGAAGTCAACAAATGTTGAGGGGGAAGGACGAATGAAGGGCAGGAATGATCCATTCCAATGATCCACTATTCCAGTTTAGATGCCAGCTGTTGACACATCACTTCCTATACCCGATGTGGCAACAAATCCTAAAATACCTCCTGTTGAATCCGTTCCAAATAATCCCAAGAGACAACTTTTCACCGCTGTAGAGCAGGAGGCTTGTAAGAAAAGCAAACAGGAGAAAGAAGTGAAGAAAGCTAGGGAGCGAAAGGAATTTGACAAGTAGATTCTAGAGATGAAGCTCCAGCAGATGGATGATCGCTATGAGCAAGTCAAAGCTGCTCATGAGGAACGTACTGCCAAAAAGAAAACCACTGGTGAATCTGAAGGAACTACTTAGAAGGATGCTGAGAAGGCACAAATTACGAAATGCAAGAAGAAGGTTGTTAATGAAGATAAACCTGTTTAGAATCCCGAAGCCCTGTCTGACACAAAATTTGACAAGATGTATAAAAAAGGTGTTTTCAGTACCCTACAAGATGTTTAGACAAGTTGATCAGGCGGTTTGGTGATCAAGCAAACTTCCACGCAAGGGGAATGAAGTTTTGCTATTCAGGTAAAACAACCCATCACATTGCAATGGGGAGGTGATAGTGCTGGTTTTGTTGGTAATATTGTTGAGACGCAGACTCTTGTGCAAGGTGTTAGCAGTGCTGCTAAAGAAATTGTTGTTGAAGAAAAACAGACTACCGTACCAGAAGAAAGTTGTGCTGTTATTGAAATTGTAGTTGTTGAGGTACAACTAGTTGCGCAAGGAGGAGACCGAGTTGTTACTGTTTTGGTTGCAAATGATTTGGTGCAGGTCGAAAACAAAATCATTGTAGAAAGAGAAGAAGCCAGCGCAGCAACGCAAGGAGATGCGGACCTTGAAAGCAAAATAGCAGAGGTCGAAGCGAAAGCTGATGATCCACACAGACAACTGAGTAGCAACATGGACAATCAGTTGAGAAGGAGACTATTGAGAACAAATATGTTGAGAATGAGGTTGCTGACAAAGATGCTACCAAGAATGACATCACTAACCTGCTTGATGCCGAGACCAGAACGAGACTGGAAGCTAATGTGAAGAAAAGTGTGAAGGAGAAGAACGAGCAGTATCTTCGCACCTTAGGAATTGATACTTCAACAGTTCTTCAATGGAATAAGGTGACTGATCACTCAAAACTTGTCAATGACACCATCAACTCTATATAGTAGAGGCGCATACTTGTTCCCACCTCTCCTAAGTATCAGATATTTCTTTCAGCTCCATCCGAAGTGAAGAGGAAGAAGTGGAAATGACTGCGAGCGCGGAAAAAGCTGAAGGAGTGTTATTGCTTGTCGGAGGAGAATCTATTTTCAGAGCAGAAACTTTGAGAGTACGAATGGAGGGCCAAACCGATAGCAGATACAAGGCAAAGCAGATTGCCAAATGGTGCCCACATGTTACGGTCAAAGATGACAAGAATGAGGATCTCATTCCTTGGGCTAAAGAAACCTGTGTCTTTATTGAAGCTTAAATTGCTGAAGAACTTGAGACCACCTAAGCCGCTGAATTAACTGGTGAGTCTTATGATATTAATTGGTTAAAGATAGAGTTCCAGAGATGGAGATTCTACGACTATGCCACCCATGAACTACATTTTGAAGACCATGCAATAATGATGGCTAGGATGGGTCTGAGTTATTGGAAAAGTGAGAAGGATTTGGCAGATGATGGGATGGATCAAACATCCAAAAGGCAATACACTGAAAAGCAAGTATTTGCTAGGTTGAGAAAGATAAAGGAACATCGAGCAATTATTGGAGATCGCTCATTGTCTGCATCTGATTGTGCTATTGCTGACTCACCCCCATTCACACATACTTTTAAATCTCCTGCAACAAGGAAGCAGATGGCTGCAACTGCTGCGTTGCAAGCTAAGTTAGCTAAGGAGAAAGCGAAAAGAAAATAAGCAGAAGATCAGCGAAATATGAAGGAATTCCAGGAGAGGATTCTCATTACTTTAGCTAATATCCCTTCTCAGGTGGATAGCTTTAAGCCTCCCTCTCTAATTTCTGAAGAAGAAGTTCATGAACCTGAACATTCGGAAGTAGCTGCTGATCAGACTGCTGAACCATCACAGGCATTGGTCATGTCTACTACTATCCCTGCTACTTTTGGTCAGATGGTGACATCTCAGGGATCTCCGATCATGACTGCCGAGCCCTTGAATTCAAGTACCTATCACAAAGACATGCAGAGGTACATAGATGATGTGGTAGAAGCTAAAGTAGGGGCAAGAGTTGAAACAGAGGTGAAAGTTCAAGTAGTAGAACATGTTGCCCAAGCTAAAGAAGAACTCCAACAGGATCTTAAAGATGACTTCGACTCTTTCTCCACTGAACTTTTGGCTGCGATCAAAGATGGGGAAGAGAGAAGGTTAGGAGGCAGAGCAGCAAAAGGAAGAAGAAGAAAGAAAACATCACCTCGAAGCCCGAAGGAAGATGGAAGAAGATCTGAGGAGACAACAAGAAGAAGAACAGAAGGGAGAGCAGAGGAAGAAGGAGGAAAGGGATAGAATCATGAGAGAAAAGTGAGAAGCCTTGGTGGATGATTTCATGAAGTTTACTACGAAGACATTCAGAAAATTGAAGAAGGCCACCGGCTCCTCTAGCAACAAAGATATTATTTCCGACTCCTCCACAACTAAAAAGTAATTTGTCTTACCTCTAAGTTATTTTGTAAGTTATTTTTGAGTTTTATGTTCCCTGTGTATCACTGCTAAATTATAATGGAAACTAACCCAAGTTGATGACAACACCTCATTGTTGAACTCTAATTTTATTTGTCATAGTTGAACTTACACATTTTGTGTAATCAGCGAATTGCTTAGACTACTTGAGTGTGTGTGATATGTTCCGTAGTATTTCTTTATATTTGCATGAATGTTGCTTGGTGCTTATTTGGTTGCTAAATTTCCAGCGAAATTTTTAGCCATTCACTTAAATTTTTAATCGAGCAATACCCTTCGTATTTTGAGGGGGAACAAATTTGTTAAATGCTGAGTCTAAGCGAGTTGATATGTTGAGATAGAATTGCTAGGAACATCTTGTAACCTCAGCAATCAATTTTCCCGTGATCAGTAAGTTAAGAGTTAGGGCTTTGATCGCACCAAAAAGGGGGAAACTGTTAGGAACTTTGTACCCTTTGCTCTTATTTGTAATTATTATAGTTTTGGTGCATCAAAGCTAGCATATCTAGTTTCTAGCAACTTAGAATCGTGTTAAATTTGTAGAAGTCCTTTATAGGATAATCATATTTGAGTTGTAATAGAGCTATAAGAACTCACTGAAGTTTGCTAAAGCAGTCAGCAAAGTTTGAAGAAAAATGCTGGAAGACTCAAGAAATGAGAAGAGATTGTTGAACAAGTTAGCAAGTATAAAGATTGCTAAGGTAACTAACAAGCAATGAAGTATCATAAGGCTAGCAAACCTACAAAGACTGCTAGAAGCATTCAGCGAATACATCAAGATTGCTGAAGGATTGAAGCTAGCGGATTGCAGAATCTCAGCAGACTTGCTGAGATAACCGCAAACAAATACCTACCCAACGAACGACCAATAGCAGTCAACAATCAGAATAGAAAGCCGTAAAAGAAAAAGGATCCTTGATTCCAAGAAGTAAGGAATCTCCAAAATCGAAGATTAGAACAATCAATGGCAAAAAAGAGAGCTCCAGACCCATCTAAAGGTTTTGTTCCGACAAGTTGGCTGATGAAAGAAAATAGACAATCAGATATGAAGGAGATCTGAAGAGTCTATATACTCTTTGGAAAAAGGAGAATAGAGATTGGTGAGCAGACATTCAGTGTCTAACGGAAAAAATTCAAAGAGACATTTGAATCTTCGTCTATAAATAGGAGATCTCGCAAAAGAACAAAAAAGTTCGGCAATATCAAATAGTCATAAGCTTACGCGAGACTCCTCATACCAACTGCCGAATTCAAACTCTGATTATTCATTGATCGAGGTTTTGTGAAAGCTTCCGAGTTGATCTCGAGACCTTTTGAAGCTGGCTTCTAAGGTTATCTTTGGGATTCTTTCTATCTTATAAAAAATCTAGCAATCATCATGATCTGCAGGTTGATTATTACGGGCTACTGCTGCAAGTGAAGGAAAGTTCCAGGAAGAACTATAAAACTCCTATTCCGACGACCAAGGAGAAGGGAGGTTTGTCCTCACTCTGAATGCTCGCCGAGAAGATTGACGATCAAGGTGCTTGAAGGTGCGCAATGTTCAGACAGAGGTGTTGATCATAGCTAGAGATCGAGCCTGACTTTGTAACCAATCTTAGTGAATTTTCAGTCAGTGGACGTAGAATATTTGTTCGATGCACTAAAAATTTGATGTCTTTTTATTGTTTATTGTTTCATTATATTTTGTTTTCTTTGAAACGCAACACTTCAAGTTCTGTCGTATAACCTGAAGTGAATCTAAGTATTATTTGAGCTTAAACACATTTCATAAACACTTGCTAAGTCGTGACCTTAGCAAAATAAGTGCAAGACCTACTTAATATTCCGCTGCAACTATATACACTCTGATCAGGGACCAACAATGAGCCTCCTCTTTCTTGTGGAGATAACTATTTGGATATATTGATTTGAGTTTTAAAGGCGCGCATCATTGTATTTCCTTATTCTTTGTTCATGTACTTCTACAGATCCCATAAGTTCATATTGAGTGAGCTTTGTGAGATCTTTAGTTTCTGTGATGACCAATACCATATGCTCAACCTTTTGTGGAAGATATCTTCTCAATTATCTTCTTTTCAGGAACTTCATCTCCACAGCTTTTGACTAGTTTTGTAATTTTAGTCATTCGGCCAAAGAAGCCCTTCACATTCTCGATTTCTTTCATTAACAAATTGTTCAATTGAGAGATTCCCATGCATCTTTTATCTTTTTGTACAAAAAAAATCGAGGGTAATTAGTTTTACTTACACCTTGTTGAATGATCCTCATTGCAATTGCAGTCGTCTTGATATTTTCTTTGTGCTCCCATTTATTTTCTTGATCCATAGGTTCTTCGTAACCTTCTTCAATAATATCCCAGAGATCTTAAGATAGAAATATGTTCTCCATTTGAGAACTCCAATAATCATAGTGCTCACCTTCGAATAATGAAACTTGGCTTGGTGTATATTAGAAGATGGAATTTGCAAACAAGTTGAAGGATGAACCTAAGCTCTTAATACCAAATTTATCCGAAATTTTTGCATAAAGTAAGGTATTTTGGAGAGGAGGATGCAAAGCTACAACTCTTGCTTGTTGTATTGCTTGAATGATATTTGTTGTTGATATTTGATCCATATCCATACAAAAGTATTTATAGGCTGATGTATACATGAAGGTGGATGCATGGATTTCTAGATACATATAAATCTAATTAATACAAAATGTATGCTTTGACCAAGAACTAAAGAGACATGAATGAATAAAGAGATATGCATGAATATTACAAATTAATATTTAACATTTTAAACGTTATTGTTTAACTTTTTCTTGTAATATATTATATATTATTAGGAGATCCCTATAGTTCTTGCTTCCAAGATTTTTGTTCATCGGATAACATTTTTGCTAACCTGAAATCATTGGAGAAAAAAAAATAATATTTTCAACCACTAAAATAAATAAAAAGATAAATATTCTTTATAAAAAAAAGATTCATCAAGACATCCTGATTAGTGCCTCTGTTGAAGATACAGATAATATAGGAAAAGATATAATTAAATAAATCAATATCTTCTAGATATTTCCTTCTTATTTTCATGCACATATTGTACATATATACTGGATATCTAATCATGTTGGATACGTGTACTCAGACTCACAACTTGTACATATATACTGGATATTTAAGTCGACTTTCAGCTCACGGAGAAGATTAGATATCCAAATAATTTCCACAATCGTATTTGGAATTTCCCTGTACTCAGACTCACAACTTGATCGGGAAACTGTAGGCTGCTTCTTGGCACTCCAAGAGATTAAATTTTGGCCTAAGAAAATCGAGTATCCATATGTAGAGCGGCGTGTATCTGGACATTGCGCCCAATCAGCATCAGAGTAGGCAATCAAAGAAGAGGAACCCGGAGTGAAGGTCAGACCATAACGGACGGTGCCTTTTACATAGCGAAGCATAACTCTTTAAGGCCTGAAAGTGCTCGACTGTTGGTGACTGTTGGAATTGACTCATTGTGTTGACTGAGTAGGCGAGGTCCAGACGGGTGATCGTGAGATATTGAAGAGCACCCAATAAGGACCGATATAGGGTGGGATCTTCGAACGGTGCACCATCCTTCTCGAAGGTAACACGCGGGGCCAATGGTGTAGATACAGGTCTAGTATCTGTCATGTTTGCTCGTTTCAGAATATCAAGAGTATATTTGGACTGTGTAAGATAGAGGCCCGATTTACTGTGATGTGCTTCGAGACCGATAAAATAGCCGAGCTTGCCCAAATATTTAGTGCTGAATTTGTTGTCGAGGCGAGTCATGAGGGCTGAAATTCGGGAAGAGTTGTATCCTGTAATGATAATGTCGTCTACATAAACCAGAAGATAGATAATGTCCGAATTCTTGTGAAATAAGAATAAGGAAGTATCAGAGGTGCTGCAGAGAAAACCAATGGAGAGAAGGAAGCTTCGGAAACACTGGTACCACGCCAAAGGGGCTTGCCGAAGACAATAAATAGCCTTTTGTAGGCGACACACGTGATTAGGAAAGCGAGAATTCGTGCACCCAGGAGGCTGTTCCATGAAAACCGGCGCATCCAAAATACCATTTAAGAACGCATTCTTGTCATCAAGTTGATGAAGAGTCCAGGAATGTATAACGACAATGGCGATGATAATCTGAACTGTAGAAGCTTTCACAACAGGACTGAAGGTGTGAGTGAAATCATACCCAGGGATTTGGCTAAACCCTTGAGCTACGAGGCGAGCCTTGTAGCGATCGACAGAGCCGTCTGCGCGGAGCTTGGTGCGATATAACCACTTGGAGCCGACGATGTTGGTGTGCGGCGGTCTGAGATCTAACGTCTAAGTGCGATTCTCGTGAAGAGCTTTTAATTCCTCGAGCATAGCATCAATCCATTGAGGAACCTTTAGGGCTGACTTAATTCCAAGTGGCTCCGGCATAGCTGTAGAAGCAGTGTAAATAGAAACCAAATTTAAATCTATCGGATACCGGGGTTTGAAGATACCTGCTTTAGCACGCGTTTGCATGGGATGATGAATCTCTGGGACGTTTGGAGGAGGAGAATTTTCGACAGGTGGTGGATTTAGAGGGTCGGGAACTTGGTTAGGAGGTGGATTAACATCCGGGTTTTGTGCGACAGGCTGGGGCGTGGGAGCTATGTGTGTAGTGTCGTCGGGAGAAGGGGAAATAGGATTCATCGAAGGTGGCGTGTGGAGTTGTATATATACGGGAAGTGGTGGGTTCTAAACACCGAAAACCCTTGTGATTCGGACTGTGACCTATGAAGACACAGGGAAGGCTACGAGGTTGAAGTTTGTGTTTCGTATAGTCACGGAAGCAGGGATAGACACGGCAACCGAAGGTGTGGAAGGAGGCAAATGAGGGTGATTTTTGGTATTGGAGGTCGAAAGGGGAGTGATCGGCTAGCATAGAGGATGGGAGTCGGTTTATTATATGAACTGTCGTGCTAAAGGCTTCTACCCATAGAGATAGTGGGGCAGATGAGTGAAAAAGGAGAGAGAGACCCATCTCAGTTATATGCCTATGTTTTCGTTCGGCTCTACCATTTTGGGAGGGAGTATACGGACATGACTTAAGGTGATGAATACCATTTTTGTGTAAGTGAGTCTGAAAACTAAGATTTGTAAATTCAGTGCCACCATCAGATTGAAATTTCTTGATTTTACATGAGTGTTGATTCTCAACAAATGCATAAAAGTTCAAAAAAACATCATAAAAATCTGATTTGGCACGTAGAGGATGGAACCAGGAAAAGCAAGAATAATCATCAATAAAGATAGCATAATAGTGAAAACCAGAAGTTGATGTAATCGGGGAAGGACCCCAAAGATCACAGTGCACTAGGTCTAGGATGTGCGACGCATGACTCTCGTAAATAGGAAGAGAAAGATGTTTGCTTTTAGATAGCTGACAGGAATTACATAAATTATTTTCGGACTCGATGGAAGGAAAAGAAACTAAACTAAGCTTACGAAGAGACTTCAGAGTTTTGTAAGCAGGGTGACCAAGCTTGTTGTGCCATAGCTCAAGAGAGGCGGAAGGAGGTGGTGTGGGAGCCGACGCCGTGAGGGCTAGGGCCGGAGATTAGAGAACATACAGCCCATGCCTACGTACGCCTGTAGCGAGTATCTTGCTAGTAGTCCGTGTCCGAATGTGAAACTCCGCATTAATAAAAAAAACATCAACAGGATAGTCGTGAGTAAGTTTACTAACTAATAAAATATTTTTAGTGATGGCAGGAACCACAAGGACATGATTTAAATTTAAAGAATCTGAAAGAGGTAAAGAACCCGTATGAGTGATTTTGAGACAATCACCATTACCAACAGCGACGTGATCCTGGCCGGAATAAGGAGTTACGTGATCAAGCGTAGAGGCGTCGGCGGAGATATGAGCCGAAGCACCCGTGTCAAGATACCAATCAGATGTAGAAGGTGTCGAGACAGAGCACTGAGCAGAGAAGGCTTTAGCAAACTGAGCAGTAGGAGGTGGCCGAGATGCGCGTGTGAAGGATCTGTCAAAACGACGTGGACAGTCGAAGGGATCATGATCCAGTTGACGACAAAAATAACACCAGGGCTGCTTCTTCTTTTTTGAGCCATTACTCGAACGACCACGACCTCGAGAACTATTTTTCTCGCTAGAATGATGAGGCGTGGAGTCAGCATGCACGACTGAGAGGCAGGAGATGAGTCGGAGCCACGAATGAAAAGTTCATGGCTAAGGGCTCGCGCAAGTAGCGTATCGAACTCCGGCAATGGTTCCTGCACCATCTGCACAACAGTGAACGTCGAGTATGATGAAGACAGACCACGAAGGAACCAATGAGACTTGTGATGCGGCTAAAAGTTCAATCAAATTAAACCTCTAACTACACAAGAATAATATTTGTCAAATCCAGGTCCTTCCCCGCTTCGCCCGCTAAAATACCGAGATACTATAGCAAAGTCCTATAGCTAGGCATGATACAATCGTTGAGTAGTTTCTATCAATCTAAGCATTCAATTTAAACCTATGCTAACAATATATGACAAACATTGAATTAAACCAACAATCATCAATTGATCAACCCTTTCCCAAATCGGTAAACCAAGACAATCAAATTCTCAAATTAGGAAGATAGGATGTTGAGATGAGTGTAGATGCAAATTAGGTTAATCATTGATGTAAACACATTTTAATTCCTAGGAGATTGAGCAATGGACCCTACACTCGTTAACCCCTTGTCACGGCGAGCTAATGGTTGATGATCTAAGACTTGCAAACCATCACGTTATTAAGCCCTAGACCACTCCAAATAGTTTGTCAATTATTGCCCTACGACCTAGCACCGCACATGGATTGGAACTAAAATCGTTTGAATCTACACTATTCACGACGATTCCGCCCGCGTATTGGCTGCAGC